>JAHWFP010087520.1:0-26506 GCA_023313725.1 Lithobius niger
ACATCTAGTTAACTTTCTAATCTATGCCCGCACCCACCTCCCCGAGATTGCAATTTGGCACTGCTCGCACCTGGTTACATCCATTAGCCTAGCCTGGCCAATCAATTAGCAACGCATGGTCACCTTAAAGGTATTGCGTAACGAGTGTTCTGTTGAGCTTGTTGATTTTGATGAGCTGTGATTGCAGTTTCAGAAGGTACTAAGCGACTGACGCAACCTTACTGCGCACGCACGACGTCAAGTTTGGAGCCAAACTGTCTCTAACAGTGGTTCGTTCTGTTCGCTCTGTTCGGTCGTTTAGGAAGGTACTGCATTACATCTATTCCTCCAAAACTCCACACATCCACGGCTTATAGTTTGTTCAAGGCCAACTGAGATTAAGTTCAATTCGAATTTATAGGAATCAGTGACGTCACGTGATGATGTCAGTTGACCCTACGTGAGCCGTATATTCAACCATCGTTCCAAGGAGCAAAACCAAAAGCTGTCGGGGTTCAGTGACTCCCGGTTGAAAGATTTCAGTTGATCTCCATAAGGCTGATTAGCCTTTCAACAAAATGGAAGCTACTGTCGAATCAACTTTGGGTGGATCCGAATGTGACAAATCAGTGGAGTTGGACGAGGAAAGGCCCTACAAATGCTCAGAATGCAACGCTTCTTTTGCCCATAAGGGGTCCTTGAAAGTTCATGATAGAATCCATACTGGTGTAAAACCCTTTAAATGTAACCAATGCGACTCCTCATTTGGCAGGAGCGATGTACTACAAAAACACCTTATTTCGCATACCGGTGAAAAGCGGTATAAATGTACTATATGCAATGGCGCATTCACGCAAAAGGGACATTTAAAAGCCCACATTTTGTTGCATACGGGAGAAAAGCGTCATAAATGTACTTTGTGTGAGGCGGCATTTTTTGATAAAAGAAGGCTGATTCAGCATCATAATATGCATAAAGGAGAAAAACCGTATAAGTGCACGGAGTGTGATGCTGCGTTTCTTCGTAAGGAAGCGCTAACAACTCACCTGATTCGACATAGCGGAGAAAAGCCGTATAAGTGCATTGAGTGTGGTCATGCCTTTGTTGAACGAACTAACCTAATCGTACACAGGCGAGTCCATACTGGAGAGAAACCGTACAAATGTGATCAGTGCGACACATCATTTTCTGATAAAGGAAGTCTACGAAGACACATTCTAGTTCACGCTGGAATTAAGCCCTATAAATGTGAGGAGTGTGGCTCTGTCTTTTCTCAAAGCAAAAATCTCAAAAACCACCAGCGTATACATAGCAGAGAAAAGCCATATCCATGCCCTATTTGTGGCTATGCCTTTTCGATCAAGTCTAATCTGACCGTCCACATACGAACCCACACTGGAGAAAAGCCATACAAATGCACGGAATGTGATTCTGCATTTAATCAAAAAGGTGACCTGAGAAAACATGGTCGGAAAATTCATGGCATCGAAAACATTTGCGATGCCGGTGGATCTCGTGGCAAGCAAAAAGCAAATGTTATTGAAGAGCGTAATCTTGGTCTAGCGCACGACGATGAGAAAGAAGAATCCCACACTAGAGAGAGACAACGTCTAGAGCACATGGATGGCACCCAAGAAATGCACCCTACTGAAGAAATTGATCACAAACTCAATGTCGAGGATCAAGAAGTAGACGTTTCTAAGGAAATGCCGATATCGTGCCTAGATGGCGACCTAGAAACACGAGGTACTGAAGAAACACAGTTGTCGCATAGACATGACGACCAAGAAACGCAGATTTCTGAGGAAACAAAACTCTCACTCGAAGAGGCCAAGTACCTGCAAATATTTGGCCAACTTACGGGCTACTAAATCTGATGCAACGCCAACTTCGAATAATCTAACATTACCGAAAAAATGTTACTAGAGCACAAACATTAGAACCAACCCGAGTGCGGAAATTCGACCACAACTTAAAGTTGAACATCTGGAAATAGATATTTCTAAGGAAATACCGCCAATACTCAAAGATGGGCAGTACAACGGTGATTTACTTTAAAAATTGAGGTAGTCACAAAAGGAAGGACAAAGAAACAACACAAGTATCCGTGGAACTGTTACTGAAAGAGTCAAAATATATGGCTCACTTACAAATCGGATCTGAAAATCTTACATTACTGGAAAAGGTACGATTAGAGCACAAATACGAAAACCCACAAACATCCTATTGAAAAAGATATAAAAAAAACAAAAGTTGTGGAAATAGATATTTCTAATGAGATACAGGACATGGAATTGCGGTTACTGAATGCAATTGGTCACAAAAGATATACTGACGAAAAAATGCCTTGGGGGAATTAAAACCAGGGCCATTGACAGGATTACCCGGGTCTTGTGCAAACTGGGTGTCAGGCTTTTAGTGGTGTGTGGCACACTGTGTGTCATTTTTTGTATTTGCTGCCTGGCAGTCGGTTTCCGGCATTTATGATTGGTGTTAGCTTTATGATTTTTATAATGATTAGTGGTCGACCGAAACCAAGTGTTTTCACTTTCGGCCAAAACCGAAACTGCTACCGAAACTGGCAATTCGGTTTCGGCTGGAACCAGAACCTAACCTGAATAATACCAGTTTTAATAAGACAAAAGCAAGGATAAAATAAAAAAAATCACGAGTATGTGGTTTTTCGCAGACATAGTCTAGAGTGGAAGGCAGCGCCTGGCTTACCCATTTCCCACCCTACGCTGAGAAAATTCATGTGCGCCCTCTCACCAGTCTGCCCCCCTCTCCCCAAAAAAATAATTTGTCATAATTAAAAAAAACTGTGAATGCGGAAAGACTTTAAAACTTACGTTTGCATTTTTTTTTGGGTGAATAGACTTGTTTTAATTAAATAACCATTAATTCGTGTTGGCGAGGGAATTCCAGATCACTGGAAAAGGGCTCCATTCAATAAGTATAAGCTTTGCTTGAAAACGTAAAGAGAAATAAAAGCATAAATTCTCTCTAATGCAACGAAGCTATAAATATGATTGAATTTGGATCAGAAAAAAATGTTTTTATTATTGATTAGCGTGGACATGATGCCCCGTGTGTGTTCCTAGGCTGCAGCCTAGTTAATCTACAGAAACTGGCTACTGCTGGAAGGTGGAATTTTGTATTCGGCTTCACTGAAACTGCACCATAGGATTCGGCTAAAACCGAAACAAGTCAAACCAGTTTCGGCCGAAACCGAAACTGAGCCATAACTTCTTGCCCGAAACCAGAACCGAAACCGAAAATTTGTCAATTTAAGTGCCGAAAACAAAACCGAAACCAAAATTCGGTCGACCTAATTATGATATATCATTCCCATGCACAGCGCTTTCTCCCCCAACCCCCACCCACCAGTTCCGACTGCACTGCCAAAGATAAGTGCGCTAAATTAGGAAAATAATCCCACCGCCCTGGTTCTGGTCTTGATTAAAAGTATCACTTGAGTTAAAGTACTGCAGATAATTGGCCAATTATCGGTTTCTAAATGTTATATCATGCTAACCTAGAAGAATCAAATATCACTCAAAAGTATGGGTACTGTAGAAAAGTTGAGAACAACAAATACATGAAAAGTTGGGAACAACAAATACACTCTACTGAAGAAATTCAACCATTGCTCCAAGATGAAGACCTTGAATTGTGGTACAAAGAAACAGTGCCCAGAAGCAAGGACAAAGAAACGTACTTGGTTTTCAGTTTGTTTATATTGATTGTTAAACGTAGATAGAAAAGAACAAAACAATTATGAATACTTGTAACAACAGCTCTCCCAGCTGCATAATTTCTCCCGTTGTCGACTCATCAGTTGCATTTTGGAAAAATGGGCCACAGCCAATGAAATGTGTGTTAAGTTTTAGTAAATATATTACTAAATTGTCTAGCAACCTTCTCCATAATTTGGTGTATGAAAACCAAAAGGTGGCAATTTGAATCTGAGCCTTAGTCGCTGAAACACTAGCAGAAGAAACTCGCACTCTTTCTAGCCACATTTTGGGAAGAGTTAAGTTGGAGTAGGACTGTTTATGTGTTGTTCAAGTTTACAAGATCAACACAAATTGTTTCTTCAGTAATTACTCACTAATAAATGCATAAATTTGAAAACCCTTGTATTGTATAAGATGAAATTAGAAAATGGCGAGTGGTTTTGTGGGTGTACCAGCAAAGTGGCGACTGGTGCTGGATTGACATTCTATAGGGTTGGAATCTTGATTCCACGAATGGAAATGTCTCCCCTAAAATGTTTTTTTTTGTTTTATTTATGTAAAAGTGGTAATTGACCTTCTGCTGGGTGTTTGATGTATTACTGGGTATTCTACAGTACTGGTACTGTTAAAAAAAAAATAATACAGGAAACCAGGATAGTATCCAAACTGAGTTCTTTCAACAGGAGGCCACCAATAACTTGCAGTCAAAATCCATGCGAATCCAAAAACTACTCACAAGATTTGATCTTACAAATAAGCGTGAAGGTTCACATAGAGTATTGGTCAACCATTGGACAATGGACAACCATGTTAATTTTTTATTAATCTCCCCTAATGACGATTATAACCATTGTTAAATATTTTTGATGTTTCATTCTAAAACCCCCTTCTCCAATTTACTGATTTACTTAAATGTAAACAATGCATGTGGAAAAATTGAATGAATCAATGTGGAAAAATTGAATGAATCATTGTGGAAAAATTAAATGAATCATTGTGGAAAAAAATTGAATGAATCAATGTGGAAAATTGTGTGAATCGATGTGGAATAATGGAATGAATCAGTGTGAAGAAAATTGAATGAGTCAGTGGAAAAATAGAATGAATCATTGTGGATAAAATTGAATGAATGATTGGAAAAAATTGAATGAATCATTGTACAAAATTTGAACGAATCATTGTGAAAAAATTGAATGACTCATTGTGGAAAAAGTGAATGAATCAATGTGGAAAAATTGAATGAATGTGGGAAAATTGAATGAATCAATGTGGAAAGTTTGAATGAATCATGTGGAAAATTGAATGAATCATGGAAAAAAATGAATGAATCATTGTGGAAAATTTGAATCAATGTGGAAAAATTGAATGATTCAATGTGGAAAAAATTGAATCAATGTGGAAAAATTGAATGAGTCAATGTGGAAAAATTGAATGAATCATTATGGAAAAATTAAATATGAATTTGACATTGGGTTGAAACTAACACTTAGCACAAGGTGAGAATTTCATTTGTTGCGCTTTGCACGGCGCATAATTAAATGATTTCTATGTGTAATTATTGCGAGAATTCTCTGCCTGATGAAATTTATTCGATACCTTCCGCGTAAATTCTAGATACTTTGCATCAAATTATGGCTTACACGTAACTTGTGTTCCCAATTCCACCAAATCTCTTCGGCTACAAACTAATTGCATTTCCTGTACCGGCATAACTAAGCTAATAACCTCCTAGTCATAAGAAGTAATTGATACATAGTAAGTGGTATACAGTGATCACAATTGCCTATTTTCTTGCTTGTTGGATTGGAAGGCTGGTTGTGTTAACCTTGGCACGGTACTATCTTTGGATATTATTATTTTTAATATCCCAGTTCTTTTTGCTAAATGATTCTTAAACTGCAAACTGTTTAACTTAACTACCAGTAATTTCTTTAGTTTTGTTTATTTGACATATTTGAAGTTCGAAGGTTATTGTGCATACTAGTGTCTGTATTTGAGAGTTTTCCTCGATCCAGTAAGTGAGAACTTGTTTCTGAAGGCAATGGCTTTCATGGTCACCCTCTGCTGACTACTTTATTTGTATTCACCGGAAAGCAGCAGTGGAATGAGACAGTAGTATAAGAATCATTGTCATGGTAGCAAAGCTGTACCACGAGAATCCATCATATCTCTTTGGCTTCATTATTTCCATCTCCATGCGGATGCTGCACTGTTAACACATGGAATACAGTAATAATGGTGTTCCGCAGGCAGGCAGGGAGAGATCTATGCTTTTTTGATATCTACTGCGAAATCCCGCAAAAGCATTTCTCATCCACTATATCGCTCGTTAGAGCATTGTATCCCCCCCCCCCCCCCCCCCCCCCCCCCCCAAGAAAGGCTTAAAGTGGGCGTGCTCAATTTCGCACAGTAGTTACTAATCCCCAATTAAGTAGCCAGATACAATCGGTGGGGTTGGAAATGTCATAGATGTATTGAAATAAACCCAGCAGACGATCTTCATTTTCTAATACTCAAAGGGATATACCTCCCAGCGCCATTTTTCTCGATCCTCCACATCAAGTACGGCCCCAAAGGTTTATTTACTTACCGTTAGTCTTTCCCTTGCTAAAAATCCGTTTTAAAATGTGGCGTCTAGGAGATTTTCTGTTGAATATTACTAACTTTATTTACGTTCGTCCCGAACATAAATGATGCATCGCGCGCCTACAATGACCTTGGAAGTTTTATTTGTGTGTGCGCAGTATTAATTTTAATCGTTTGCTAGTAGTTACTATGAAATCAAAAATTTAGAAGGCTGATGCAGTAAAAATTAAAATTAATTATTCCAATAGATTGCCGAAGCAAAATTATAAGACACTATTCCAGAAAATTATAAATTGTGATTTTAAAATAAAAGAATCATTCCGGTTTTTGATGACACAATCAAAGAGTTCACGCTGGCTGGACTATTAGGCGCAATGCCAAATGAGACAGTAGCTACGTTTTTCGCTTCGAGGAACAAAACTACCGTCTCAGTTGACCTTAGCTGTGGTAAATATGCGGATGTGATCGTCGCGTGGGTGTTTTGAGGCAGGCGGAAGGTTATAAGGCAGGTGGTATGTTGCTTTAAAAGAGTGGCTAATGATAATGATGATAGCAGTGCTAATCCATCTCCTTTTATAACCGGCTGCAGGCTAAATCCTCATTACTAACAAGACCACTCAAAGTTCCACGTACGTTGCCTTTCTCCTAACTTGGCAACCCAATAAAATCCTCTTACCACTCCAGATTCCCCGGTTTCCCTTTCCCCCACTCCCCATCCAAGTAACCAAAAAGAATCTTCTCCTTCCTTCCCATCTCCCGTACCTCCCTCAAAACGGACCAACACACGCCCCAATGTCTCCCCTTCTCCACACAACCCCGCAACATCCTAAACCTCCCCACCTGATTTCCCCTTAGGTTTTGTTACATTGCTAGCTGACTTGTGTAGAGATTTCACTCGTCTTTCAAAGGACTTTTTGCTTCAGTACAAAATATGAAAATAAAAATGTGAAATCAACTCCTTTTGAACTTATCTTTTATGATATTGTGACCTACAGTTGTTTGATGCTATTGGTGGAAAGAGGTAATATTTATTTGAAGGTCGGAAACAGTACAATTCAACAATTTAATCGGAGATGGCACTATTATTTATTCAAATTTTGCTTTGGGCTCATAGCCGGGAGTTGCTTGTTTATTTGAGGTTTATAGTGAATTGTGGAGGACTTGTAGATTGCAGCATGAGTTGTAGAAGCAACTTGTGGCATCTTGTGCGTGTAAACTGACTGTTTTGTGATGGCTCTCCTTTGACATGAAATTCGTATGAATACAGAAGTTGCAGACTGAACAGAGTGCAGTGGTGTGAAGGGAGGTAACGAAATTGTCAACTGCAGGAGAGTATAGAAATAGGTAACAACAGATTTGGATGAATAGCAAGAGAAGTATACCCATCGTGATGTGGAGTGGTGAAGTGAGGATAAAGTTCGTGATCAAGATACAAATAAATTGGGTTAGTATGGAGGGGTGGAGCAGGTCCATTGTTCGTTGAAATGGTCCAACAAGATGTGCGAGTAGGCTGTTGATGACATAAGAAAATGCAATGACATGAGGAGAGGGGAGATGGTGTGGAGGTGGTAGATGAATGAAAACCAACAGAAGAGGAGTGAAGAGTGGGAGAACTGGAAAGAAGAAAAATTTGAAAGGGAGGAGTGGTGTTACACGAGAGAAGAATGGATGAAAGACTTCAGGGATTTGTGTGAGAAGAACAGTCAGGATGAGGAAGAGAAGGAGCACTGATGTGGGATGCTTGGTGCAAAGACTAGACAGGAAGACAAAGGGAGACACTGGTGTGGGACACGTGGAAGGAAGATTTGTTGAATGCGATTGGAGAGGAAAGGACGGACAGGTAAGAAAAGACAGTTGCGAGAGATGACTTCAGAGGATGAGAAAGAAATGCAGTGTACTTCCTCATTTTGAGAATAGAGTCTTTCATGTAGAAGAGAAGGATGAAACACTTAATGCAGTGGAGAATGTGTTGTGACTGACTGTGTAGGAAACAGGGAAGTATTGATGTCAAGATACAGGTTCTGGGAATCTGAGGGTGGAAGCGAATATGGAGCGTGGTGGGAATGGTATAGCGATGGTGATGCTCTTGTTGCTGGTAGATCCGGGGACATATCTGGAAGAAAGAAAGAATGAGAGAGTATGAGTGCAGGGACTGCAGGAGACAATTGGGAGGTACAGGGGGTTGGGAAGTGATTTTGGATGGACATGAAACGATGCAGGTGGTAATTTGGATATTGTAGCTTTTGGTGAAGTGATTAGAGACAATGCAGAACTTTCCGACTGACAGAGTTGGGGAGAGGTGCCATTGGTCTGGTTATTGATGCAAATGAGTGGAGGGATAATTGTAGTCGGGGATAGCAGTGTGTCAAGGCAGAATAATGTGGAGAGAGATTGGGAGAAGAGGGGATGGTGATGTTCCAGGTGTTAGGTGCTGGTGGCGGGATATGGGGGTGGCAATGGTTATGTGGTGTGAAGATTAGAGAAAAGGGGGGTTGTTTTGCTTCATGTGGGATGTATGATGATGGAAAGGTGGGGGAAGAGAGGATGAGGATCTGTTTGGAGCTTTGCCTCTGAGAGACTGGGTGGGTGAGGAGAGATGCAAAACTGGTTGTATGTTTTGTTCCTGAGAAAAGAGGAGTGTGGGAGTAGGCTCTTGATATTGTAATAGGAGGTTGGTGAGGAGAAAGGAGCTGGTGAACTGTGAAGGGAGAGGATTTGCATTGTGTGTTCAGAAGGGGGTGGAGTTTAAATGCGATATTATCATCGGGGGCAGCTAGTTCATTATGGATGGGCGTGTGAGAAGAATTGTTTTGCTAATTTTGGGGAGAGTCGTGGAGCAGGAATCCGCATAGGAGAAGGTGTAGGAGAGATGAGGTCGTGGACTGAAGGAGAATTGGGGTCCTTAACATGTAGGAAGGGAGGTGAGAGGGTACTGTAAGTGGGAATTTTTGTTTATGGTGGTGGCTGAAACCCATTTGAGGAATGAGGTAGCTCCAGTGTGGAAGGTGTGGAGTTGGATTGGGAAGAATAGGAGTGAAGGACATCGGAGCGATATCCTTTTTATATTCCTTTTTATGAAGGGAATATAGTAGAGGGAGGGGGTTGGGAATGAGCAGATTTGGGTGATGTGTGAGAATCTGGCTGTGGCGGTGGTTTATTTGGAGATAGAGGGGAACTGACCATTGGAATGAGAAGATTCTTAGGAAGATGGGCGGAAAGGGCTATGATATATATAGTTTTCTTTGGAAATTTCAATGCCAGGCTTGCTTAATGGATTGAGCGATAATTGAGATGGGAGGTAATTGATGTGGAGGTATATGGTTGATATTGGAATAGGCAAATCTGGGGAGTAGTGAGGGACGTGCTATACTTGGGTAGAGAGGAGTCGGCAATTCACTCTTGTTATGAAATGGAAGAGGATGTGGTTGAGGGATGGCGATGGAGTGGATATGGATAATGTTAGGTTTAGCGTCTGATCACTGCCTTGTTTGACAAAATGTGTAAGGAAAGAGAGGGAGGAGAAAATACCGTGTAGAGATAGGGGAGATGGTTAGAACCTTAGGGGCAACGGTTCTTTAAGTTATTTAGCAGTTGGGAGTTGGAGGAAAGGATGCTAAACAATGATGGAGACTGGTATGGGTAAGAGAGGAGAGGGATGAGGAGGTAAAATGTGCAATAAATGAGCATAAAGAGGCTAGCGAGGAGTGGCTAAGGAGGAGATGCAGAGGTTATTGGAGAGAATGGTAGGTTTACTTAAAAAGGAAGAAAGTGGCGAAACCTTTTGGGAGCAGAAAAATTGGGACTTACAATCAAGATGGTGTCTGCGATTGCCGTGGTGGGTAGAGAGGCAGGGCATAAGTTCTGGAGGGACGTGAAAAGTATGGCTTTGGTGGAGAATGGTAATAGAGGAGATTTTAAGTTCTGAAGGTGTGGTGAACTACTGAGGATGATATACCGCTATTAGCGGGTTTCTTAGATCAGCGGTCACATGGAGGGGATAGGGGTGGGGGATGATGAGAGCAAGGGAGGCGGAGATGGGAGGCGGAGATGTGTTTGGTTATAAGAAGTGGGTGAAGGAGGGGAAAGTACTGAGGAACATGGGGTTGCCGGAGAATTTTTGAAAGAATTTAAGTAGCTCCTTGGTTGGGGGTAGGGGAAGGGAGTGAAAATGTAAAAGAGGTTGCTGGTGGGGTGGAGCATGCTTAGGGGGAAGCCAAGATGGAGAGAGTGGGGGTTTTTGTGCTAGGAGGCTGGTCGGCTAAGTGGCTTCGGCCTGCACTCTGTTGCAAAAGGGAGAACTTTGCAGTGTGAATGGTCATTACAGGGTTAGGGTTTATTCCTGGAGCTTGGACCAATTCTGGTCAGCAGTCACCAATTAACATACAACACTGTACATTTGAACCATAACATTATAATAAAATATCAACTACTCAACTAAATCGTCCCGCAGCTTTACCGTAAGCCACTATCGCTCCTTGGCTGCGCTGCATTACAAACAACATGTATTGCAACAGAAAATGTTCAATCGTCTCTACTTCTGCTCCACAATAACACAAGGAATACACATCTTCATCCCACTTCGTTACTAAATAAATTTAGAAGAACATGGCGAACATGTAGTCTGGTCAAAAGCAGAGCTGCATCACGGGAGAGGACTTCTACTTCAGATGGAAGGATGAAGATTAAAAAGATGGGAGCTTGCCCCATTTTCACACTAACTTTCCTCCCAAAGTAACATAGAAACTTTAATTTGCACAGAAACCGATTTCCTGTGGGTCATACACAACTTCCATCACTGGCCTCTTACTTCTCTGGTACACTCTAGACAGTTTATCAGCAATCTCATTCCCTGCATGACCCGCCTGGCCAGGAATCCCATCCATCAAAGAAATGGAAACACTCCTCGCATCCCTTTTATAGTGAAACAGCTACATACCAATCTGGAGGTGAGAAGTCCAATTCCCTTAGGTAACGATTTAAATACAAAATTACTGATTGTGAGTCAGAATGAAGCACCACCATATTTGCTGGTAGTTCAAGACAATAATATCCAGAGCTACTGATACAGCACACAACTCCGCCAATAAAACAGAAGGAACTAACTGCAGCTTCAAATCAGGAATCCAAATTTCTATCCCCCACCCCATGTCATTGGTAGCAAGAAAGTACCTATCGCAAAAGACTTCTGGTGCAGTCATTCGGACTTGAAGGCAGCTGAAATTCTACGTTTAAAGAGTTCAGTATTGCACCTAACCACTACCCAACCAGGGCCAGCTTAAGCTCTCTCAGATCCTCCCCCCCCCCATCTCCACTAAGACGCATATAATCTTTCTATATAGAACAGACTATGTAACCAGCTGTCTAGACAAGTTCCTCACACACAATCTTCACAGCATGGCACTGTATGGCATTATACTAGACTCAACAGATAATACCTGAATCGGAGACCACAAACCCGCTGTATTATGACGCAAACAAATATTCACTTCAGTTTGCATTCTTCTCACAGCATTCATTGGCAAAAAGGGGTGATGATAATTAATCACAGTTTGAATGAATGACTTATAAATATTCCATAGAAACTTTTTACCCGGACCACCATCATAACTAGATTTGCCAAGCTATTGAGACGCAATGAAATGCAAGGACAAACCTCACGAACTTCCGTTTGTTTGCCGTGTACGATAATTCAAATGACTGTATCGTGGCTCAAAACTTTGTTTCACCAGCACTTGACTGGAGTCACACTTGGCAACTGCCTATTCACACGGGTAAGGTTTGCATTGTAAACATTGGGTTTGCTGGAAAAACTATGTCCTGGGCCCATTCCATCTTGTACTGATATAAGAGATTTACGCATTGTTATTGATGAGCAACTGAATTTTTCACTACATGCCAATATGATTGCTGCTAAGGCAAACTCTGTTTTGTATATTCTAAATCATACTATTGTTAGTCGATGTAGATCTGTATACCTGGTGCTCTTAAGACACTAATAATAGTAGTCCTATTCTTGAATATGCGGTCCCATTTCGGGAACCCTTATTTGTCAAAAATATAAAAAACTGTTGAAAATATACAGAAAAGAGTCACCAAGCGTATTTCTAATCTGGGACACCTGTCCTATGCCGAAAGACTAAGGGTCCTTAAGTTGCCATCTTTCCCTTGGAGGCACCATCAGTAATAATGATGTTTGAGATTATTAAAGGTTTAGCGTCTGAAACCGAAGAAGTGTGGAGAACTCTGGAAAAGTGTGGAAAACTATAGATTCTATTCGGATGGTTTCTTTGAAAGCCATTGTTCAACTCAATACAAGGGGTTCTTCCTACAAGCTAAGAGTTACATGCCCCCTATCTCAATGCTGGTACAAATGCTTTTACCAGGAGGTGTTTCCTATAGGCTCCTGCTTTTACTAATAGACTAATCGTGTTATGGAACTCTCTTCCAGAAACTGTTGTTACTCATACCCAAGTTTCTTCTTACAAAAATGCACTTGATAAATATATTACTGATGATCTAAGATATTACAATGATGACTGTGCTAGGTGTGATGATTTTTACCAGGCTGCTCTTTATTTTTTGGATGTGTAGTTTTGTTGATTTCCTTTGCAAGTTGCTTTGTTTTTGATTTGTTAGTGTTGATTTTCTCTTTTGTTACTATTTCATTGTTACAAAAAATATCTTATTTACTATTCCTTTTGGAAACTAACAAATGCTTTGAAAATAAATAAATAAAAATTCCTAAACAGAAACAGTGTACAGTAAACAGTGGTGGTTATAAACAGTTATCGTACGGTCCCTAACTTTCTCAATGCTAAAAACGTGCAGCGATATATCCCATATCGCCACACTAAAGTGTGGCGATATGGGATATCACCACACTAAACTATGGCGATATGGGATATCACCACACTAAACTGTGGCGATATTGGATATCACCACACTAAACTGTGGCGATATGGAAGCCATGCTCAGGGAAATGGCGATATGGCATTGCCAACACTTTCATAAGGTAGAATTCCTTAATAAAACCATGCGAGAATTAATTTTATTTTTTCAAATGTTAACCTACGTTCCTTGTTCGAAAAATAATTGAAACCCATGTTCTTTTATTAAGCAAAGTTAAAAGCAAATTAATTCTCGCATGGTTTTATTAAGCAGTTCTACATTTCGAAATGTAGACAAGAAAATTAAATACTTTAAATGCTTACTATTATCCCCCCCCCTAAAAAAAACAGCTGGCAACTGCTGTAAATCACAAATCTAACGTGAACTTGCGTCGGCCTTTCGAAAACACCAACTGACATAACGTAAACGAAATATACATGAATTTCATCCGTAAAAATTAAGCGTTACGCTATTTCCCTCCTTTCCCCCGAAAATTACACCTACAACTACCCACATAGTTCACAAGAATACGTTACCGTTGAATTGTCCGTATTACGTCCCTAGTGACCAAACCTTTCCTTTTCGGTCGTACACATCCACAGCCTTCAGTTTTCTATCAGAGAATGACTTAACGCGTAGACCCCCGCTCAGAAAGCACATTATGCAAATTAAAGAAAGACGATACATTACGTAAAATGAGATCATTAAAAAAAATCAAAAACACTTTTTAGGTTAACCTACAGTGAACGACGTAATTTTTCATGATGAAGTTTACGTAATGTGCAACATCAGTCCAATGACTTTAAAAAACAAAACGCGTTTCTCCTAAACCTTTTTTTAAAAGAAAATTTCTGCCTCTAGACACACACCCCTGCTAACCCCCGTCTCGCTCAAATGGTATCGGCCGCAAACCAGACTACATCAAAACAAAATTATGCAAACGTGACGACACAAAATTTGTATATACAACAGACCTTGCAATTCATTTGCGAAGGCAAACTTTCCATTTACCCCAAATTTTTATTTTTATTTCGAAAGTTAGGGACCGTACGATAAATTAGTTATAGTACCCGTGGCGAAATGTATGGGATTTATGACCCGATGGGCGATATCCCTCACATGGCCAATCCGCTCGAACTACGTCGCGATGACATCCTCGGCTACGCCTCGGACGTCATCTTGACGTAGTTCTCGCGGATTGGCCATGTTCGGGATATCGCCCATCGGGTGATAAATCCCATACAGTTCGTCAGGGGTACTATAACTATTACTTAATATTTTTCAGCAAATGCAGAGAAATATTCGGGTTTACGAGAACACTGCTGCTGTGTGAAATTTTGGAAAATCGCTGGTGCCCTCCGAATATCGTCGCTCCGAATTACGTCGTTACAACCGCGAAAAAATAAGATCTTCGCCGCCGCCGAAGAATATTTTGTAGTTACGCACTTCTAGGCAGATGCAGTACCTTCCTAAACGACCGAACAGAACGCACCACTGTTAGAGATAGTTTGGCTCCAAACTTGACATCGTGCGTGCGCAGTGATGTTGCGTTAGCCGTTCAGGACCTTCCTAAACTACCATTACAGTTCAGCAAACTCAACAAACTCAGCAGAGTAGTAGATACGTCATACGTTCACCGCGATCAGACAAGGGGTGCCTTTGAAAACTAACCTAAGTAACTCAGGGTTGCGAAGAAACACGCTGTTGCATGTACCAATTCAGTACCTTCCTAAAGCACCGAACAGAGCGAACAGAACGCACCACTGTTAGAGACAGTTTGGCTCCAAACTTGACGTCGAGGGTGCGCAGTGATATTGCTTCAGCCGTTTAGTACCTTTCGAAACTGCAATCACAGCTCAGCAAATTCAACAAGCTCAACAGAACACTCGTTACGTCATACCTTTAATGTGACCAGACGTGGATAATTGATTGGTCCAGGCTAGGCTAATGGATGTAGCCAGGCGCGAGCACTGCCAAATTGTAAACCATCTCTGGGAGGTGGTTGCCAGTGGTGGAGTTTTTGAGCATGTGCTAGGTACTGGAAATAGATTCATCTCTGACGATGGTTGACGTAGGCAAGCCACATCAACACGGCTACAGTAGGGAATGACCTGAACAGTCACCAACAGTGGTGCGTTTTGTTCGTTCTGTTCAGTGCTTTAGGAAGGTTCTGTATGTGTAGGTCGTGCGCGATGTCGCGTCATAATCCTCTGATCTAGCTTGATCTTAGACGATTGCTTGTACATATAGCATTCAGATTACGCGCCATGCAGTAACCTAACCAACGGAACCAACAATGGTTGCCAAGCTTGGTTCCTGAGGATAACTGGAGGGACAGGGGGCTAACACTGCAAACGAGTCGACTGTTGACCAATGAGAATCGAGAAAGAAACAAAGGGGGGGGGGGGGGGGGGCGTTGCATTTATTTGCATTAACTCGCTGTGTCATGTGGATGAGTTTATGGTGCGTTTGGTGCAGGGTGGAAGAAGGTTCGGTGTTATATTTCTATAAATAAGCTTCAGGAATTAGTCATTAAATCTTCAATGTATCTTAACAGCAAGCACATGAATAAACTCCTGCTTGCTGTCACGTGACAATCGTTCTAATGACGATTTTGGGTTAAAAATGCTACTAATTCATGACGTGTAGAGGCTTGAGAGTGACATTTGCTTGATCCAACCAGGTTACTTTTCGAAGGCACCCCTGGCTGATGGATTTGACGAGAATTGGCTAATAGATGTGACCAGGCGAAAGCAATGACAAATTGCAAACCATCTGGGGGAGTTGGTTCCCTCGGTACCTTCATAAACGACCAAACAGAGCGAACCAAACGCACCACTGTTGGTGACAGTTTGGCTCATTCCCTGCTAATATCCGTGTTGATGTGGCTTGATTGACGTCAACATCGTCGGCGATGAATCTGTTTCGTCAAAACTGTTCCGTCACGCATGCTCAAACCTCTACCCCAGCAAACCACTTTCCTGATATGGTTCGCAATTTGGCATTGCTCTCGCCTGGTCACTTCTATTAGTCAATCCTGGTCAAATCCATTAGCCAGGTCTGGTCGTGGTGAAGGTATGACGTATCGAATACTCTGCTGAGCTTGTTGAGCTGTATTATAGTTTAGGAAGGTACTGAACGGCTGACGTAACATCACTGCGCACGCGCGACGTCAAGTTTGGAGCCAAACTGTCTCTAACAGTGGGCGTTCTGTTCGCTCTGTTCGGTGCTTTAGGAAGGTACTGCCTGTTGTGAAGGTTTGAGCATGCGTGAGTTAACAGTTTTGCCGGAAACAGACTCATCGTTGACGATGGTTGACGTCAATCAAGCCACATCAACACGGCTATTAGCAGGGAATGAGCCAAACTGTCACCAACAGTGATGCATTTGGGTCGCTCTGTTCGATGGATTAGGAAGGTGTACTGAAGGACCATTCACCATGAAATTATAGACTACCCAAGGCCAGCTGAAACAGTAGCTGTGTTCCTCGCTCCACTGCAGGCCCGTCGGCTCTGTGCTCTTCCGGTATTAGTTTGGCCAAGGGTAACACCAAGAACCCTGTAAATTCTTGGTAATACCTTTGGTTTGACAGGCACGCCAGGAATCGTCCAGTACCGTACGGCATGAGAACCAAAGGGGATTAGAATCTGAACAAAATTTATGCGGGAAAATTTAAACGTATGAATAATATAAAAAATAATATCTATAAATTCTTGATAATATCGATCAAATTGCGAGATCTGGCGCATACTGCGGACATTTCACACATTCACTTAGTCCAGATATAAATTCCTTTGGGCTTTGGGTCTCAGGCCGTACGGTACTGAACGACTCCGAGCGCGTCTGTCACTAACTGATGCCAGAACAGTAGCAAGTTGAAGCGCATGGAGTGGAGCTGCTATCTCAGCTGGCCTTCATACTACCACATTGGATTTCACTGAGTACGAACTGTAGATCGATAGGCTTTGCAATGAGTAATTCAAGTACAACGAATCCCACTGAGAGATGTTATGAAGTGGATACTGGGACTGCAAAAGTACTTGCTAATGAGTAATGATGATACCATGGAAAATGAAATTAATCACGCATACAATGATTACAGACTTACATTTCCCGAGCAAGCCCCGTTGCCAACGACTTCTATTTTTGAAAACCCATACAAATGCATGGAATGTGGTTGGACGTTTGCAAAGATACCAGACTTAGCAAACCATGTTCAGGTCCATCTTCTGAAATATCCGTTCAAGTGTGCTTTGTGCAATGCCCTTTTCGGAAAAGCGGCGGACCTAACAAGCCATATTTTGACCCACGTCGGAGAAAAGTGGTACAAATGCAACAATTGCGGAGCTCTTTTACCAGAAGAAGAGGAGAAACTGGGGAGTCATGATTGCGACCAAACTGGACTAATAGTAGAACCCAAATATTTGGAAGATGATTCTGAGTTTGCAAGCAATGAGATGTTTGAGAAACAAATACGTCTAACGTCATCGCACCGTATAGACAACAATTCTATTCCTACAGCACCTCTAAATGAAGTCCATCAAAAATTGAGTAACGACTTTAAATGTAGCGAATGTGGTGCTGAATTTGTGCGACAATTTGGTCTCGCAGCTCACATCCAAATCGCCCATCCGTGGAAGGTACCGGAAAACCCTGCCGAGAGTTCAGTTTTAAGCAAAAATCTGGTACCAAGTACGGAAAATCTAGTCGGCACAAAAGGCCACTGTCAAAATATGTTACCTGGCCCTGGCAAACAAACTCTACCGTGTAAGTGCGACAAATGTAGCGCTGCATTCGCGATAGAACGTGGTCTGAGCTCCCACTCTTGCGATGGTATTGCGCGTGAAGGGAAGCTGAAAGCTGCAGAAGTGAAGAATGGTGTTCAACATGTACAGGAGAGAGGAAGAGGTGGGTCTGGAAAGGGAAAGTTGAAATGTTCAAAACGTAATGGTGAATTTAACCAGTTACGAGGTTGTGTTAATCTCGACGGTAAAACTAATGTGTTACAATCCTCGGAATGCCATGCTGCACTAGTCCAGAAAAATAAAGCAGCAAATCAAAAGCAGCGTACTAATTCTCAGACAGTGTCGTCGTGTGACAACGTTCAGATAGGCCCAGCAGAAGCGGAACGTCATACACAGCAAATAATTTCAATCATCAGGGAAGGTGATGATCCAGTAAAAAGGCATGTCAGTCTAGAAAGCGGCAAAGAGTTAGTAAATATGCATCGTGTGCGGACCCACAGTATCGCTGGCAGTGGGCCACATTTTACGTGTCCGCAGTGTAATAGGACTTTCAACACAAAATGGAATCTGAAAAGGCACGTTCTCATCCACATGAAGCACTCGCCTGTCAGTGACTTCGGCGGGCCAATAGAAATCAACAAATCAATACGAGAAATTGAACGCATGTTAAACGGGGAAGACACTAATGCACTGAAAAATTCTACAAGAAATGCTACAGGTGGTAAACAGGGAAGATGATAATGCAGTGAAACATTCTACACGAGAAATGCTACAGACGTTAAACTGGGAAGACCATAATTTGCAGTGAAAAACTATATGAGAAATGCTACAGACGTTAAACAGGGAAACAATAATGCAGTGAAACATTCTACACGAGAAATGCTACAGACGATAACCAGGGAAGACGATAATGCAGTGAAACATTCTACACGAGAAATGCTGCAGATGTTAAACAGGGAAGACAATAATGCAGTGAAAAATTCTACGTGAAAAATGCTACGGATGTTAAACTGGGAAGACAATAATGCACTGAAACTTACACTCTGTAAGAAGTAGTCAGAATTAGAATAAATAAGGATAACCCTGGGTGAACATCAGTGTGAAGCTTAAAATTTCAGAAGGGAAGGAGGAGGATGAAGTCTTTAGGCCCACGACTAATACCAATTTTTGGGAAAACTCCTGAAGATCCAGAAACCCCATGTAAGACTAGATGTACGTGTCAATAGTGAATAGAATGCTCTTCTCGATGAAGTCTGTTTGGCAAGCACAATAGACAAAATGAAGGCAGCTCTTGAGAAGCATGCACGTCCTGTAATCCCCCAATTTTTCTTTCCCCCTTCCCCCTTTTTTTTCTTAAGGTACAAGTCACTGGCTTTCCTGTTTCCCTGGTATTAAACTAAACTTTACACCTATATGCATGACTTGGGTTCTGTGTTGGTCATTTGTTGGTCATACGTGAAACATTGTAAAAGGCAAGAATGTGGGGTTCCATCTTTGATTACTAAAGGAAAAAAAGAAATTCAGGTATGACAAAGAGACAGCCATTCTTTTCCATCATTTTTTTTGTTTAGTATCCGTTTATGAATGCAGATACGGGAGAGCACTGGTTTCTAGGTGCTTTGCTCGTATAACAGATATCACTGTTACCAAGAATACTTACACAGTATTCTGAAGCTGATAAGCAAAGTTACTGGGTCCGATGGAATTGTTCAGGATGCTCAAAGGAACGCAGGTTGTTAGCGCAAACTATTTACTTCGTATCTTTAAACAGAATTTGGATGCGACGTCAGTTCCAACAGACTGGAAGACAGCTGCAGTGGTTCCTCTTCACGAGAGTGGTAAGAAGATTCGAAGAGCGAGGTAGTGGCAATGGCTTAAATCTACTTAAAGGCTGGTTGCCACTAATACCATTGTAGTATCTAGGCCTATCGAGTTCTCTCTCGCAGGAAGCAAAGGAATGCACAAAGCAAAACTTTTAAACGCAACACACGAGCCACGTGACTCCTTAATTATTGAATACAAATTTGGTACGCCCTCGTGCACCTGGAAGCAAGCTGTAAAGCTTAATGATTACTAGATGGTATATTTTTCCGTGGTGCCATCTAGTGACAACAGTATCTTTAATCTTTATAGCTTGTTTCCAGGTGCACGAGTGCGTGCCAAATTTTTCTTCAATAATTGAGGAGTCACGTTGCTTGTTTGTTGCGTTTAAAAGTTTTGCTTTGTGCATTCTTTTGCTTCCTGCGGGAGAGAACTTGATAGGCCTAGATGCTGCAATGCTAATTTGGCCTTTAAGATATTTGTGTATGCGTTTCTGTATTAGTTTTCCTGCTTTGACTAGGAAGTTGTTCTAATGCCTGCGGGCTGCATAACTATTTAAATAAATAAATAAAAAATTCTACATGAGAAATGCTACAGACATTAAATGTAGTAGACGATAATGTAGTGAAAAGAAAACGCATATCAATACCGGGTGCATACTTTGAACGCACATTGTACTTATTCATAATGGTAAAGCACAAGTAAACTTAAATGCAAGTTTGGACTCGGAACGGTTAGCCCAGGCAGTATTAAACATTTGGTCGCCTGGAATGTTGGGGGATAGGCTGGCAACTTGGTTCGTGGGGTGGAGCTCCTGTGATAGGTAGGGGAAGTAGAAGATTAGTAAGCATTATGGGAAGTTTTAATTTGAAAAGGGTTTTAAGTTTTTATTTTTGTGATGTTCGTAATGGGCATATTGGGCATGCCAAACTTTTTTTGAATTTTGTACGCGTGACGTGTTAGTTTTTCAATCATTGTAAAAGTTGTAAGAAGTGACAGAAATGGCAGATCCGATGACAAAACATTCGACGATGAGTCCCCCACGTGTACCATGCAACGACGAAATTTCTGACGACGACTTACCCGACGACGATTCTCCCGACAACACAAACCGTCCGTTGACGAAGCATCCGACGAGAAACATGTAAAAGATTGCCCTTTGTGTCGTCATACAATGTAGTCCCCCAAAAGGTCGCCCCCCCCCCATGACATCATACAAATGGACGCGCACGAAGGGATGTACACAGGAAGCGATGTCGTAGTACCGTCCCAAAAGGCAGCCCCCTTGTAGCCCCCTAAAGGTCGCCCCCCCCATCTCGATTCAGCCTAGGCTTCATTAAAAACACGTTGCTCAGTCACGTTACAATGTTTCCTACACGTTCTTAAAGATGATGACACAATTAAACAGGTCTTAATCGTCTAATAAACGAATGTAAATCGTTATGGGAACCTGCAGCCATCAATAAAAACATTTAGATACGTTCCACATTTATGTTTTGATGTTCTCACCTCGTTCTCGTTCACGTTTGAATATTGCCTACCAGCCCACAGCTCACTTGTTAAACATGTCATAAAACTTGTAATAAACTAATGTGAATCGAGACGGGACCATACAAACATCAATAACGCTTAGACACGTTTCTAGTTTATGTTTGGATGTTCTCACCATGTTCCTCATATTACGTTTGAATTCACGTTTGAATATTGCCTACCTATTCTTTGGAAATGACGTGAAAAAAACTGATTTTTTTTATATAACTTATTGATAGGATATAAAACTATGCCGTTTTAAACCCATTCAGCCAGTCAAAACTCCGATCTGAGATAGGTTGTGCTGTGCATTCCTCTTTTCAACTTCGCTTATAATTTCTCTCTCCTGTAACTTAGCAAGAATTTCCATAATTCCCTTTTCAGACACGTATTCACCTCCCAGTGATGCTGCACACCAACTCATTCGGATCAGTGTTATCTCTATCTTTTGACCCCGATTCATCCAACCCTGATTCATCCGACCCTGATTTATCCGACCCTGATTCACCCGACTCTGATTCTTTTTACTCTGAGATGGTTCACCGTGGGGTGACTCTTTGTCGAATGTTTTGTTATCGGATGTTTCGTCGTTTGATGCTTCGTCGACGAATGGTTCATCGTAACCTTTTGGCAGGCTACATTGTTTGATGACGCAAGGGGGCGATCTTTTGCATGTTTCGTCGTCGGATGCTTCGTCGACGGGAGGTTCGTGTCGTCGTCAGAAATTTCGTCGTTGGATGGTTCGCCGTGGGGTGAATCATCGTCGAATATTTTGTCATTCGGATGTTTCGTTGTTTGATGCTTCGTCGACGAATGGTTCGTCGTCGGAAGTTTCGTCGATGGAGGGTTCGTCGTCGGGAGAATCGTCATCAGGTTAGTCGTCGTCAGAAGTTTCATCGTTGGGTGACTCGTCGTGGATGGTTTGTCATTGGATGTTTCGTCGACGGATGGTTCGACGTCGGGCCCATCCAAAGCCAAAAAACCCCCTCGTCCAGATCGACAAAGTGTGGTTGCCCACATCATCCATATCGATGTCAAAAGTCACCAGAAAAACGCACACTTTCACAACAGAAGAGACTCACACTGTCTAGCAAATTTTCGATAGTTTACTACTATCTTCCTCAGGCCTTAAAGTTAGTTTGGACTCTGTTTACATCCCTGTTGTTTTCACCGTTGTCGTCTGCTCGTTCGTTGCCATGGCAACGGGCATGGCAACGAGCATGGCAACGAACGAGCAGACGACAACGGTGAAAACAACAGGGATGTAAACAGAGTCCAAACTAACTTTAAGGCCTGAGGAAGATAGTAGTAAACTATCGAAAATTTGCTAGACAGTGTGAGTGTCTTCTGTTGTGAAAGTGTGCGTTTTTCTGGTGACTTTTGTTCGTTTATAATGGAGTTTCACAGTACGAAATCTAACGATCTTTTTCGACATATCGATGTCACGGTGGGGGACGGAGCTTTGACATTACAAGGGTGTTGGGCCTGTAAGGGGGAGGACCCCTCCTCCTCTGGATCGCTGAAAACCCGCGCAGGAAGCAGCTCCCCCTCCTCCAGATCGATGAAAACCGCGCGGGAAGCGACGCCTGACAGGTGATGAGTAACGGGTGGTGGATGACTGGTGATTGACAGGTGACAAGTTACGGGCGATGACAGGTGAACCGGAAGTGGCGTCATGGTGTTCATTCATTCGTTTGTCCGTTCGTGACGTAGGATCGCCTTTTCCCGCAAACATAATAATTCTCTCAGGGGGCAAGTCCCCAAATTCAGCCACTACCGGTCACGGTGTCAATTTTCCACAGGGCTCATGCGCTGGACACGAGTCTCCAAAGTCGAGCACTCTTGCGGCTCATGTCTCTAATGAAACCACTGTAAACCGAGATGGGGACAACATGTCACTCCCCTTGGCCTGGCATACGAACATGAATGCGATATTCGTACCATTGATAACGAGGGCAATCTTAAATGGAATGAACTAATATCACGAAAATAGTATGAAGCTAAGAAGAAAAGCACTAAAAAGTAGGAAGAAGAAAGGCAACTTGCAGTGAGAACAGGTGTGAAGCAAAAGTCTACCTTTCCAGTGAAGCCCAAAGATGATGGTTAAGAACATATTATGATCAACAGAATAAACGATTGTGAGTTTCATTCCAGCGGCAGAAGCTCGAGAATCTATGTTGGTAGATATGACATCAAAACAACTTCACAGATGGTTCACCAACACGTGACTCAGATAATTAAGCAAAACACGGGAGAAACTGCAAGAGTTATTGTGCGGGTAATCACGGATGACATGAACTTCATTCCCTTTTCAAGTTGAAGTTTCTGTTCGCTTCAGGGCTCTGTTGTTGATCCATAGGCACTGGCCTGAAGGAATAAGGCTGCGGCCATATTTTGACCGAAAGAGAAATAATACTACATAATGGTGTCACAGCGAAAATGGAATAAAGATGATCTTCACTTGATCACTTGGAATTGTAATGGTATCAAACGGGTTCTACCAATCATACAGACTTGATGTGAACAGTGTGATTTTTTATTGTTGCAAGAGAAGTGGATTCAAGATTTTGAGATTCCACTCCTTGATGATGTCCACCCGGATTTTAACTGCAAAGCGTTCACTGCAATGGACATCGGTGATACTGACAGACGTGGTCGACCCTACGGCGGCCTCGCTGTGCAAAGTTGGTGGCCTGTATGAAAGTAAAAGGGTTATGTGGATTGATTTTCAGATCGGAAAGGACAACTGGAGAATCATTAATATGTACGCCCCATATCATGACATAACCAACTTTAGTGTTGACAAACTGTACAGAGTTTAGGGCGAAGTTGCCGCAACCCAAACTTTGAACTATTGCAAGTTTACTGTCCCGGGGGGGGGGGGGGCGATTTTAATACTGACTATCAGAGAAATGGCCCTTTCTTAATGCTCTGGAAGACTACTTACAAGATCTTAGCTTGGCAAAAATGAATGATATTGGTAACTGCGATGGTAGATTACCTATGTTAACTACGCAAATAGTGGCACCTCCTGGGTTGACCACATGGTGGGATCCCTCGAGCTCCAGAAAACTATTGCTGAAACAATGCATTTATATAATGTCGTTGGGTCTGACCACTTCCCCTTATTTGTTAGGGTGAGAATTCCTATGACTGATATTGTTTTCTGCGACAGGAAGAAGGACACTGTTACTACTAATAGACTTAACTGGAAAAAGGCAAGCGATTTTACCAAACAGAAGTATAGATTCTTCGTTGAGCAGTGCCTGAGTAATGCTTCACTCCCGGAATGCTTTTCCTGCGAAATTGGTGGATGCGATAACGTTCAACGTAATAAAGACTTAGATGGTGTTTGTGATTTTTTGAACGAAACTATGCAGTGGGCAGAAGAGTAGTGCACCAAGAAGGGTAAAAAGTCTAAACGTAAAGCAAAAACTGGTTGGAATGAGTTCGCCCAGTCAAAGTATAACGATTATGTGCAAGCAAATATCGCCTGGGTACAAGATGGTAAACAAATTTCCGGAATTAAGAAAGATGAAGCTAGAAGAATTTTCAAAGATGCTATTAGGTGGTGCAAACGGAATGAAAGAGACATTCGACTGCTTGAATTTGTTAAAAGTAATCGGAGAATGACTCCAGCCATCTGGCAAAAGTGAAACATGTTCGAAATAGTAAACCCAGGCTTGTGGAGGAAATTGGCGATGCTAAGGGTGAAGAGGAAATTGCAAATATCTTGGGTGAAATCTTTGCCTCCGTGCATGTGGATTCCCCACCCCCTTTTGGTTACCTTCCTACTGACGATTTTATTTTCCCCTCTGCCTTTGAAATCAGGGAAGCGATTCGACAGTTGAAGCTTGGAAAATCATGTTGACCTGACGGTACCAGCGCTGAAAATATTAAACACGGTGGCAACAGTTCATTGGAATGGATTGTAAACGTTTTGAAAAGCACGTTCAGACATAGGCATACCCTAAATGCTACTAGGAAGGTGATTATTAAACCCATTTACAAGGGAAAAGGTCTTCCTGAAAATGAAAGCTTGAGCTATCGTGGCATTAGCATATTGTCTATCTGGGCTAAATTACAGGACACTGTCATCCTCAATATTGTGCTCAGAGCCACGAAGATTGGCGACAGCCAATTTGCCTATAAAAAAGACACTACGGAAATTGAAGCTAAAGCTTTTGAGACAATTGTCAGAAGAGGGATTAAAGGGCATAGGAAAGTGTTTGCCTGTTTTGTTGATGTGAAAAAAGCTTTTGACAGTGTTCCTGGAGATAAATTGTGGACATGTCTGCTTAGGAACGGAATCAACACTAATATTATCCATATGATCAGAAATCAGTATCTTCATGAGGAATTACATATCTGCTGGGCTAATGCTTTTTCTCCCATGTTTAAATTAGGTAAAGGTGTAAAACAAGGAAGTCCACTTTCTGTGTTCCTTTTTTTCCTTTTCATGGATGATATCTTGACTAAAGTACAAAATAGTACTTCCGGCTGGACCATTAATGGCGTTAAAATTTCTTTTTTTAGCAAACGCCGACGACATTGTGGGTATAAGCCTAAGTAGAAATGGTCTGCAGGAAGTCATGAACTGTCTTACATGCGAATTACAGGTTAATGGACTTCAATGTAACTTGTTAAAGACTGTTTGCATGGAATTCAATGATGGGACCGGAATTGAATTTTTGAACAGAAAAATCTCAGTGGTCAACATATTGAATGGGTTCGAGAGTTTAAGTACTTAGGGGTTATTTTTCCAAACCATCTCAAATGGGAGAGTCAAATAAGAACTATCAGAACGAGTATGAGTAGGCAAGGAAATGCTATCTACATGCAATTTCGACAACCTCTGACACAGAGGGATCTTTGGCATGTCATGAACAGTTGTGCCTTGCATTTGTATGGCATAGAATTTTGCAGCAATTACACCAAGAAGCTTCGGAATGAACTGGGAAAAGTGTATCATTTCTGTGTAAAAAGGAGTATTGGGTGGTCTATCACATCCAGTAACAATGAGGCTTGTTTTGAGGTGAACGGTTTGACCTTTCCGCTTATGGCCTGCTGGAAAGAAATTTTATTATGGCGTGACTTCGTAGCTGCAAAAATACTATTGTGGAGACTTTGTTTAGAGACTTGCATGGCTGGTGCAAACGATTTGGTGAGGAGATCCATGATATTTTAATTAACTGTGGGATGGTGCAATACAGGAAACAC
>JAHWFP010087520.1:49731-61099 GCA_023313725.1 Lithobius niger
GTGCGATTAACTTGGCTAATAGGATTAACCTTGGCGGCCTTTCCCTGGTGGAATGATATCACTACCTTCAAAGGCCGACCGTTTTTGGAAACTTGGCGGGTTTTTCTACCAGTTTTGGTTTTGGGTGGATATTATACACTGTAATAAAGAAGTATAAGGAAGTATTGGGATGAGTTTAAAATAATAATTGAAAATCAATTGACAAAGTGGGATATCCTGATACTTACAAAAATAAATATTAAAAAAATTTAAACAATATTATATAACTTGCAAGGGTACAATTCTGAATGGCTAATTAGAGAAAAAACTAGTAGGGGAGGAGGAATTGCCATATTTATTAAAGAGAATTTTAAATTTGATTGTTCTGAAATTTCACTAGCTGGTAATCAGGGTGTAAAGGTGGATTTGAAAAGTAAAGATGATATATATAACACATATGTAGTATATAGAAGACCAAATACCAATAAGTATGATTTCATAAAAGAAATAAAAAAATTGTTGATAACTAATAATGGTAAGGACAATAAACAAATTATAATCGGAGATATGAACATTAACATATTAGATAAGCACTTAACCTTAAATGAATACTATAAAATGGTAGCTGATATATAATTATCTTAACACTTTAGCTGAAAATGGGTTTGAATGTAAAATAAATAGCACGACTAGGAGTGAAATAAGAGATAACAAACTGGTTGAATCATGCATTGACCACATTTTTGTGAAAAATAAATTACAAAAGAAAGTAAGTGGAGTGATTAAACAAAAAATTGCTGATCATTTCTTTACGTTTGTTGCCCTTGGGAAGTATGAGGATACACGTAATGTTGAAAAGGAAGAGAAACTGGATGATAATGAATTAGATAAGGATATAAATAAAACAAATTATGATGACGAAAATATAAGACAGATTGAAGACACAAATTGGGAGGAACTTTTAAATAATCTTGATGAATTTAGGATATATAATGTAGGGAAATAATTAATAGCTTAATTAATATTCATAACAGAAACAATACAACTAATTAATTAAATGCATAACTGCATAATATCATACATTTATTAAATGCATGAGCCGAATATTTATTCGGATAGATCAAAACGACTCCAGATAGCAATTATAATTGGGAGTCCTTCTGCAAAGACGACCGAGAGGCGGCAAGATCATTTGAGACTGAACAAGTGTAATTACACCTATTGTTAGAGTTTAAAAGATGGCATTACCAGCTGACATTATTTACGACAGTTTCGTAGAAGCTGAATTCTGGAATAGGAAGGATTATGGCTGTTGGGAATTGTCTAGGGGGGGGGGGATTTTGGAGAGACGGCCCGGGTTCGGAAGAAGGGGGATCAAGTTAAACAAGTTAAACACTAAGACGGTTTATAATCTACTCCAATACTCAACGCAACTCATAAAGATTTTCCCCAATAACAACGTGACATTTATTACAATTGAAATACATCTACGGCACATGATTGCTCAAGAGCTAAGACGGGCGTTAAATGTTGGTATCATTAAGATAGAGGAATCAAGCAAGGTTTAATAGAACTGTTTGGGTATAAAGCGATGGTTCTTCTACGGAATTGTAGCTGTTCTCAGAAGGACGAACTTCGACGGAATTCAAAACGTTGCACCCCCTGGATTCCTTCCTAACAACAGGGAGAAACGAGCAAAGATTAGAATCTCGACGCACTAAGCCTTAATCAATCAACCTAGGCACCTTTACTCCTCTTCTTAGGTTAGACCGCACTACACTATTTTATAGTTCTGTTCGAACAATTTACACATTTTGCGTCATTCCTCACAAGCGTGGACTCGGTAATTAACCCTACTTTATGGCGAAGCACCAATCGCAAAAGGCAAGGCACGGATAACACCTGAAGCAAGTTTGTATTACCTTTATCATGCTGGTTACATCTGGCTCGAAGTCCTCGGAGACTGGTGTAAGAAGATTAGCCTTCCAGAAGCGATAGAGAAGAGGGATGGCAAACTTTTTATCGGGACCAAACACCATACGAGATCCTCGCTCTCCCGGCCATGTTGCTTTCTTCACACCCCTTGGGATGACGTCAAATGTGAAACGTCACGAAGCCTCAATCGTAGTCCGCAAAATTACGCTGATGCGTGCAGTGAAGCCAAGTCCAACCCCATGGCGGCCTGGAGGTGGTATGGGACCCAACGAGCCGGCCCAACGCCTACGTGTCATGAGCTCACGAAGGAAGATGGCGGTCGTTTTTATACTCGAGGAGAGATTTGCATAAAAGATAAAAGATTAGATCTTTAGAGTAAATATTATAGATCTATTAATGTTTTTAAGAGTTAGATTAATAAAAATATTACAGTCGAAGACCGTAATTAGGGCAAACACTCAACAACTACAATATATGAATTATAAATAAATTAAATGATGACGTACATGATGACGAGGTCAAACGCACAACATACATGGAGCAATCGCACCACCAAAGCCGGCATTTCTCCTACCTACTGCAAATCAACCACAGATGTTAGCCTAAGAGCAAATCAATTGGCGGCAAGGCCATAGTGAAGCACGACAATGCCATTCGTTAACTCATGTCAAATCATTGTAATCATACAATCAAATCATAATAATCTGTCACTGATTTAATTGGCCATATGTGGGGTCAATATTGTGTACAGCGGAGAGTTGATTAAAGGCCCAGTATAATTGGATGTTTGCTTATTATTTAGCCTACCTATTTTTATACTTGACTTGATTAGTGTTTTATACAATTGTTTGCCCTTATGCCATCCTGAACGATAATGTTTATTCTAGTCAAATGGTCACTGGAATAGAACACTACAATAATTTGATTATTGGTAAGTTAAATGATATTTATGATGTGAATACAACAGACAAATGCAAGAAATAATAAAAAAAAAAAGAATTTAAAAAGAAATGGATGAATCCACATCTTATAAAACTTATAAACCAAAAAAATGAACTGTGGCAGAATATTCGAAATGCAAGAGCTGACCAAGGAAATATAAATAATGAATATAAAAAAAACTTAAAAAACTGGTGGCTAAAGAAATAAAAAATGAGAAATTTAAATATTTTGAAAAATAAATAAATAATAGCAAAAATAAAATTAAAACTATGTGGAAAAAATTAATAAAATCACAGGATGTAATAGGTATGATAATAATTATATAAGTATCATTAAGGCATTTAAAAATATGGAATTAACGGAAATTTGTGAAAAATTTAATATACATTATGGCTCAATAATTAACAAAATCGGTATAAAATATGCTGAAATAAAAAGGAAAATAATGGATACGGAACAAATCAATGAAAACGGAATCATAATGATAATACAACGGGAATATTAAATTTCACAAAAAGTGAAATAAAAGCAGCCATAAGCGAAATAAAAATTAAAAATGCAGTTGGATATGATGGATTACTAGCTAAGCATATTCTTAGTACCAATGCTGCGTTGTGCTTTATTGAAAAATTAGCTGGTGGTATAATAAACTGTGAAAAATGGCCGGAAACTGTGAGATACAAATTATCAGGCCAATTTACAAAAAAGGGCCAAAAAATGAAATGATTAACTATAGACCCATATCTCTGTTACCTGTAATCGACAAAGTCTTAGAGAAGCTACTTAATAACAGAATATTAAATTTTCTAGAAAAATATATTCTATTTTCAAAAAATCAATATGGATTTATTAAACAAAAAAATACAATGGCTGCAATAGGCCTAATTAACGACTATGTAAGCCAAGCACTCGATCAAGGCAAATATGTGGGAATTGTATTTATTGACTTGCAAAAAGCATTTGATACTGTAAATCATGATATACTAATAAAAAAATGTAATAAAATGGGAATATGAGGTAAAATGAAGAATATTGTGACGAGCTACTTGGATAAAAGGAAAATATGCTGTAAAATAAAAAAAATATGGGAAGTAATTTGGCAGATATGAAGATTGATGTACCACAAGGGTCCAATTTAGGACTACTATTATTCCTGATTTAAATAAATGAAATTCAAAAATTCTTAAATTCTCTGAAATCGTTCTGTTTGCAGACGATATAGCTTTGATATCGATTCACTATGATCAAAAAACTATGATAGCAAACTTAAAAAAGATATAAATAATGTGCAAAATTGGTTATTACAAAATGATTTATTTATTAATGAAAATAAAACCGAATGGATGATAATAAGAACAGCGCATATGAAAGAAAATATGACGAATAATGAAATATAGAAAACTGTAATAAATTTAAAATTAATAAAGAACATATTACTTGCGATGATACCTGCGTAAAAATAAAAAGGGTGCATAAATTTAAATATTTGGGAATAACATTATACAGCAGGTGAACTTTTAATGAACACATAAATAGCTTAATTAAAAAAAATAAGAGGAATGCTGCATAAATTGTACACTATCAAGAAGATAGTAAATAAAAAAAATATGAAAACAATTTATCATGCATGGATTGAAGCACACAAAATAGGCTGAAAACAACTTTTAAAAAATAATGAAACAAAATTAGCAACTTTTGAAATTGGAACAAATAATGGAATTTTAAATATTGAAAATTTAATGAAATCAATAATAATTAAAAAGTACTATTTTAAACAATATTTCCTTAAAATATACTAAAACTGACGAAGACGAAACTTAGGGGTAAAAAAAAGAAAATACATATTACCTAAATTTAGAAATGAATATGGGAAAAAAAACTCGGCAAATTATTTAGCCAATATATTTAATAAAATACCAATTCGTGTGATAAACTGTACAACATATAGTGAATTAAACAGAATCATAACGAATTCATTAACATGTGAATTGAAAGACGTATAAAGAATTATGGTTACAAACTGTTGTATTGAATGTTCATTGAAAATAATGCTTAATGAACTTATTCAAAGAATCGTAACAAATAAAACTTTAAATTAGGGCATATCTAAGGTGGTAAATATTATGTATTTTGTATTGACAAGCACAAACAATGCTGAAATAAAGCCTTCAAAGTGACTTGACTATTATTCTTTTTTTTTTGTTGATTGTTATTATTTTAGAAGCTGTATCAATTTGTATTGTATAATCAACTTGTAATTTGTAGAAAAATTTTGTATTATATATTATTATTATTACAAGAAAAGAAAAACGAAAATTATTGTAAACATTTTAAATATGCATTCAAAGAACTATACAAAAATTTTGGAGGAAATGAACTCATTAATTGAGAAAAAATCAAAAGAATAAACTTGACCAACAACTTGAAAAAGCATTTGACAGAGAACCAAATAAAATAGTCTATGAGAAATTTGTCAGGAATTTTGTTTCACAAATACTCAAACTTATGCAGACTAAACGTCAAAGTAAATTTAGCATTAATGACATTAAAATATGCAACAATAATAAAAACGAAAAAACTATGTTATACAAGCAGCTGAAGAAAGCCAAATTACAGAAATTCTTCAAAATTGAAAAGTAAAAAAAAATGTACTGGTAACGATGGATTTTTATGAGAACACTTTACAAATACAAAAGAAAACTATAGTAAATTCACGACTTTACTAATTAATTAAAGCCTTGAAGCAGAATTATTGAAGTCTGTCCTGATCGATTAAAAATGCAAATTTTACGACCCATATACAAGAAAGATGACAAAAAAGGACTCAACGACTAACGACCAATTGCTTTATTACGGTGTTAAACAACATTGTAGAAAATTTTTTCACTTTGCAAATAAAAAACTTCCTAAATAAATTTAAACTTTTTAGCAAAATACAATAATATTTGGATACCAAAAAGGAATTGGAACGCTGAATGCACTGGAAACAATCAACAATGATGTGGCTCCAGTCCGCAACAAGGGAAAAGCGGTTGGTGCCATATGGTAGATCTTCAAAAAGCATTTGACACCTTGGTGTTCTCACCAAAAACACTTGATATCATAGGCATTAAGGGTAAGATGCTCAATATCTTAATTATTTATACAACAGAAAATGCAGTGTCAGACTAAAGAATGAAAATAGCTCTTGGTCAGAAGTGAATTATGGAGTCCCTCAAGGGTCAGTGCTTGGGCCTCTTTTATTTTTAATATACATTAATGATTTACAAGATTTTAACTGGGGCACAAAACTAAGCAATGACATCTTCATGCTTTCCATACACCTTAAATGTATGATATAACAACTGCAAGATGACTTCAATATGTTGATGATTATTTGAAATCTAATGAACTGTATATCAGTATTGAGAAAAAGCTGCTTTCATACAGATTACTATACCTTCCATGCTAATTTTGAAAAAAAAAATATTACTGCTCATACTGAAGTATGCCTAAGAGGAAACAATTGTACCTGCAGCACAGTAATTAACACTATAAAATCGTCAATATTTCTTGGCGTAATTCTTATTTCAAATTTGAAGTTTTGTACACATATTGATGAAATCATCTATAAAATAGAAAAATAAGACCGACCTTTTACAAAGTTAAATGCCTATTAAACACTCATAATAAAAAGCTCCTTTTTGATGCAATGGTTACTTCAGCCAGTCTGATAACCAATTACCATTTTTGGCACCAGCTTTAACAGCCCGAATACGAATACAAAAAGATAATAAATAAACCCATTAAAGTTCTCGTTGGAAGTAATTTTAAAGAAAATAGTACAGAAGAAGTCTACAAGGAATTAAACCTGTGGAATTTTGAACAAACAAAAATGTATACTTGTTATACATTGTTATATACTTGTTATAAAATACGTTGTTATTTTATAAGAAACTTTAAAATGCCTGCAAATAGGAATGTACTAGAGAATAAAGATTGGTTAAAAATGCCACCTTGGACTAATTCTTATGGGAAAATGTCATTATCTTATCAAGTCCTGTTTATTTTAATAGACTTCCAAACGAGCTACAAAATTTACAAACTATTTATAGAACTAAATGAAAGTTAAAAAGTTTGATTTTGAAACTATGAATTTAAACAAGTTATTATTATTATTATTATTTTGTTAACTAAAACCTACCTTAATAGAATCCATAAATGTCTAAACAAAACTACTAAAATAATTTTTAACACAAAAGAAGGGAAAACATTCGATGAAATTCAACAGGATAATAAATTATTTACACGAGACTTGGTCTACAAATATAAAGTGATTGTGAATAACTATTTTAACAACACTTTCCAAACAAAAATTGAAAGACCCAATAGAAACAATGCTAACTGGCTTACGATGCCTTTGTGGCGTAACTCGTACAGAAAGAGATGCTTGACATATACGATACCTTGTATTCTGGATGAGATACCACTTGATACACGAATGACGTTAACAATTGAGAACGTAAAAGCTCTTATAAAAAGATGGTTGCTGGGATCAACATTGATATGAAATGTAGCTCTGAATGATGTATGAGATAATAATGTTTAAGTATATGTACTCCTTCATTAAGACTGTGTTTTTATAATGATTATTGCCTCATACTGTTTGATCAATTTAAATGAAAATTATTATTCATATTGTAATATATTTATTTAACGTGGTGTGTATTGCTGCTCACACAAGTTCGTCGGAACTTCGAGTTGTCCTTACGCAGTAAAGTATTATTACTATTATTCATTATTAATCATTAAAACAAACACAAGAAGAAAATAGCCAATACAACAGAAATAGAAATATTGTGATATTTGGAGTGGAGACAGAACCGAAAAAAGACTTATATGACACTATTTATAGAATTGCAGATGCGATTGGTTTAAGAGACTTTAACGACAACTGGATTGATAAGGCCCATCGCCTTCCTAAGAAAAACAATAGAACCCCAACAATACTGGTACAGTTCAACAATCGAGTTGAACGAGACATCTGGGTGAACAACAAAATAAAAAGCACTTGTGCAACAATGATATTTTAATAATACAGATAGAGTATTTATAAATGAGCACCTAACCCCATATTATAAGACCCTTTTATGGAAAGCAAAGCAAGAACTTAAAAAACCACCCATGAATTCATCTGGTTTAAAAACGGAAAACTTCAGGTAAAACAAGACGAGACGGATCAGAAAACAAAAACAATTAAAAACGAAGAAGACCTCACCGCAATCGTAAACAGTATGGCAGGAAAGAAGAAAAATGAACAAGAAAACCTAACAGAGCCAATACTACAGGAATCTGAGTCGCTCCATTCATAGACAACAAACAATTACTACTTGACAACTTTGTCAATGAAATTTGCAAAAACTTTGATGATCTTGAATTAAAACTAAACCATGCTGCAATAGACGACATTAAGTGCATACACAAAAATTTACGTAGCTGTATAGGCTAAATTGGGACTCGCGATTAGCAGAATTTTACATGGCAAATATCAAATGGGATATCATTGCTTTTTACAGGAATAAACATAGTTAGGATAGTTCTTTACTTCCCCAATACACAATTCCATGTCTGTTTCTTCGAAATTGGACGCCATTTTCGGTAACGCTTTTGCGTTAAATGGCGGACGTGTGCACCGCTCAAGTCACCCAAGGTACCAGAGATGCAATTGCTTTTTTTTAACGCTGCGGTACCGCTGCATTGACGGGGGGAATTGCGGTGCAAAACGACCGCACGAGCGGCGGGCGGTAACGCAACGTCGACGCAGGTACGTGTGCAGTACCCAACATATGGCACATAAACCAACCGCAAATGCGGTACCGCAGCGGCGACCACAAATGCGGCGACCACACGTGTGCACCCGCACTAACATCAACGGATACACAAAATTTTCAAACTGCAGAATTAATCAAAGAGGAGGATGAATTCTCCTCTTTTTTAATGAGGATACAATATGTAATGTGATTTGTATTCGTCTTTAAAAAAATGTGTTTGAAGTACTCACCATTTACAAAACACCGGTCCAGCAGGCAACATTTTATAAGTGAAATTAAAGATTGTATTAAAAATATCACACAAAAAAATCAATATTATCCTACTTGGAGATTTTAATTTTAACATTTTGGAAGGCCACCAAGACTCTAATGAAAAATATGACACTGAAAGATTTGAGAATTATATGGCTGCATTGGGATTCAATACTCATATTACCTCACCAACAAGGGAGGAAAATAGAGAAAACAAGTTAGTTAAATCTTGCATAGACCTAATTTATAGCAGAGTGAATAATTATCAACAAATCTCCGTAATAATTAAAATTAAAATAGCTGATCATTATTTTACAGCAATCCAGCTGTGAAATGATGATGATTCCAAAAATGAACACGAAGCTAAAAAAAATTATATACAACAGCTGAACCATAAAGGTATTAACTTACAATTAAAAAATTACAAATGGTGCTACTTGCAATCATTTTAAGACTCAAACGAAATATATAAGGAAATTGAAAAAGTTGTAAAAAATATTTATATTAGTTATACAACTTTGAAGCTAAACATAAATAGGAAAAATAAAACAAATTATAGACAAGAATGGATAAATCATGAACTACTAGAACTAATTAATAAAAAAATAAACTATGGAATATGATTTCAAAATTAAATATAACTAGTACAATACTAATGGAGGAATATAAAACCCTAAAAAAAAACCATTGCAAAACAAATAAAAAATACTAAAATGGGCTTTTATGCATCCTTTTTTGAAATCATAAATCTGATAGTAAAAAAGTATGGAACAAAATACACACAATTTGTGGTAATAAAAAAAGAAAATCTAGCCGACCAAATAAAGAAAAATTTTCCTGAAATTGATGAACAAACACTCTGTAATAATTTTTCAAAATATTTTAATCAAGACGTACCAACTCTCAAACAACAGAAAACGGAATTACAGGGGCGTGAAACTTACAGTCACAAATATGACCATAAAATCAGAAGTAAAAAAACTAGCATAAACTCAATCCACATCTCAAAACCGACTAAAAATGAAATTATTTCAATTGTGATAAACTTTAAAATGAAGAAATCATGCGGGCACAATGAGTTTTTTTGTTAACAATAAAGAACAAACTGCAAACTTTATGAAAATCCTAATCGATGCTATTATTGACACTGAACTGTGGCCTGATAACCTTAAAAAACAAGTAGTAAGGCCAATTTACAAAAAAAAAAATGAAAAAAAATCAATATGGCAATTATTGTCCAATTGCTTTATTGCCAATTCTTAACAAATAATTGAAAAATACTTTGCAAACTGCATTTATAAATTTTTTAATAAATTTCATCTACTAAATAAACATCAATATGGATTTAGACAGGGTATTGGAACTTTGAATGGACTTAGTCTTATTAACAATAAAATTTTGAATGCATTAAATAAAAGTAAACACATTGGCGTAATTGCTATAGACTTAAAAAAAGCATTTGACACTATAGATAATAAAATACTTCATAATAAACTAAATTATATTGGTATTCGTGGAAAATTACTTCACATTCTTGATGGTTATATGAATAATAGACAGAGCTGTGTTGAAATTGCAGATAAACGAAGTGAATGGATGAATGTACGATATGGAGTACCGCAAGGTTCAATTTTAGGCCCTCTCTTATTCATCATTTATATTAATAATATTATTGAAGGAAAACTTCATGGCCATAATATTTTGTATGCAGATGATATTCTTTTAGTATCTATAGGGAAAAACCAAGAAATCATGGTTCGAAATCTACAAACAGATTTTAATAGCATAAATCAGTATTTATATACTAATGAATTTATACATTAATAATGATAAAACTAATTTTATGCATACAGCTACTTCACATACTGAAAAAAAATTGTGTCATACGCTCACACTGTGAAAACTGTAAAAGTAATGATACATGTTCCAAATGCCCTGTAATTTAACAAGTTAATTCATTAGGTTATCTTAAAATTAAAATCGATGAAAATTGGAAACTTTATACACATATTGAAAATTTTTTTTTAATAGGAAAATTATACCAACCATGTATATGGTCAACAGCATGTTCGGAACCAAAATAAAAAAAAAAACTACTGTTTGAGTCTCGGGTGCTTTCACAGCTCAGATGTGCTTGTACCATTTATCGGACGACAACAAGCAGTTATTTTGAAAGTTTACAACGGACTTTAAATAAGGCTGTAAAGGCATTGTTTGGCAATAGGCATACTATGTCCACAAAGGATATCATACACGGCGATAACCATGTATATATATGATTCAAGTCCTCTCTCTAGCAAAACTAAAACTATTAATTTCTCAGTTTCTATTCAATATATTTCGTCCAAACTTGGCCAGATAGTAGATAGCAACTTTTCCAAACTTTAAACCAACTTTTATGCAATTCCGTGCAAGAGTAAACGTAGGAAGCCACACGTAAATTTGAAAAC
>JAHWFP010087520.1:77517-94477 GCA_023313725.1 Lithobius niger
GAATGGGAATGTCAAGGGCAAAAGCATCCCCAAAATTGAGTTTGCTGTGTGTTATCAGATTTAAAGTTGGCTTGTCACTAACTAGGAGAACACCTTTATGTGTAAAATAGCAAGTCCGACAACAAGGGTGGCTCAGAGCTTGACTATGGCATAAACCAACAGCCATTGAAGTTTGAGGGCTTCTTGCAGTGGCATTCAAGGGCCTGTTTAGCCTGGGAAGGTTATTCCCTATTTTCCCCATTTTGCTGTAATTCCTCCAACCACATGCCAACCACTTGCATAACGTTATTGATCTGTAAACCTGGAGTCCAGTTTTCCGGCCTTTGCTTTTATTTTGATTTTTTCTAGGGGTTAGTAGGAAGGCTGCTTGTGCCACTTGGAGGACGCATGGGGGTGACCCTAGTTTTACCAGAAAAATGTTACATGTCTGATAAAGTGCTTGCCTCTTATACCACAGCTTGCTGGTCTGGGAGACCATAAGCCCTCCACTCAGGCTCGAGGTCTGAGCCTCAGAAACCTTTACTTTTTTTCTGCATTTTGCTGTCATTTCTGGTTTTAGAATGCATACTTTAAAATACCTTCAGTAGTCAAGGAACATCTTTTTGGTACTTTCGGAGTTTTTGTTAACTTTTTTTCAGGATGGAATGGGGTGGGGTTTGGAAAATGCAAAACACAAAAGAAGAGGAAGGAGAGAGAGAGAGAGTAAAGGACCGCATTTCTGAAAATGTTTCCATCAGGATTGCTGTCCAAATAAGAGTCTAGGACGGACAATTTACAGTAAAAAATTTTGGTACGGTACATTTCATTTATTTATTTTTTTATTTTTACAGTATTGATTCAACAGGTACAAAACCCTGAATCAAGAGGGGAGGTGGCAAAACATTGAAGTGAACATTTAGATAAAAATTGCCATGAATTTTGGGTAGAGTACCCTAGGATTATCATTGTAACTCATATTTTTGATATGGGAGCTTTCTAGTTGGAAAATGATGTAAATGGATTAAGGTTATGTTTGTTGCAAAGATTGGGTACAGAATAGTGCCAGAGTCTTCTTTTGTAATCCGTTCTAGTATTTGGAATGCCGAAAGTTTTTCGGTTCTAGTGGCAACTGAGGGGACATGAATATAAAGTTGTCTTAAAAGTTGAGTACAACAGACTTTATTATGCAATAAATTGTATAATAAGTTGACGCCTAACGATTTTCGAAATTGCTGTAAAGTTGGAATTTGAAAACTATTGCATAGCACTTCATACATGTAATTATCGCACTTTATGCCATTTTTGAAACAAACATACCTAACAAAATTTCGCTGCACTCGCTCTATTTCATTTTTCAAATAGATAAGAAGGATAAGAAGGATAGGTAAGAAGGATAAGGTTTCTGTAAGAGCAGAACATAATTATATGACACTTGTCAATGTTTAATTTTAAATTCCTGGTTTTGCCCCAAGTGGAGAGGCAGTCCATGGACTCTGACTATGATATTGCTATATTACAAATGGCTTTGCAAAGCCGTTTGTAATATAGCATGATCATAGTCAGAGTTAATTTCGTAAAAAATCTTCAGGTCATGTGCATAGAATAAGTGGGGGATACCACATTTACTTAAAGATTCAGAGAGGTCGTTTAATAAAAACTACACTCACTGTTTTTTAACACAAAAATTAGTTACAACTATTTCAGCAATTGGACGTAACCAGCATGTGACTTTTCCAACTTGTAATGACATTTACTTGATCCGGTCTGGTGTAACTCAACTGGCCATTGGCGATAAGTCCTAGAGCAGAGCCTTGAGGTACACCAGAACTAACTGGCATAGTCCGTGAAATATAACCATTTAAAATTACTCTCTGATGTCTGTTGTTTAAGTAGGATTTACACCAATTAAGAATTGAACCATGAAAACGCAGTTTACTTAATTTATGAATAAGGAAATCGTGGTTTACTATATCAAAAGCTTTAGCAAAGTCAGTATAGATAGCATCAACTTGCTGTCCATCATCTAAAGCTTGAATGACGTAGTCCCAGAAAGTACATAAATTGGTGGTGGTGGATTCACCCTCACAAAAGCCATGCTGAGCATCAGAAATATAGTTTTTAGAATGTTTGTACATATGTTTTTGCACGAGTGTTTCAAACAACTTCGACATATATGATAACCAATAGCGAAATTGGTCGGTAGTTTTTAACTGATTCGGTGTTATCTTTTTTGAAAATGGGTGTAACGTTAGCGATTTTAAGGCAAGATGGAAAGATTCCAACAGTTAAGTAATCATTAAATAATTTGTGAATTGGAAGGGATAACTCCCAAGCACATTTTTTGAAAAATATTGGGGGAATGTTATCAGGGCCTTTTGCGCTACCTGCATCACAAGCTAGCATTTGCATGTATATGTCTTGTCTGGTTAAGTTTAAATTACTAAGGCACACGGTATTAACTTCGACACTGTCATGTAAGATGGTGTCAGTGATTATGCCAGAGTTGAGATTTGTATAAACGCTACGAAAATAATCAGCAAATTCATTTATCTGATTCTCGACATCAACTAGCCAATTTCCACTATTATTTATAGCAGAAATATTGTTTTTATTTAAACGCAGATTTTTTATATATCTCTAAAATGGTTTGGGATTATTTTTATTTTTTAGGCTCGTATACATGTTTTTAAAGTAAGTTTTCCTGCCGTTAGAAATACATTGTTTTACTTGTTTGCGCACAGCTGAGTAATTGGGATAATCGTTTATGTGTTTACTCTCAAGATATTTCCGTCTTAAAATGGTTTTTTGTTTAATAAGTCTCACAGCGTCTCGGTCAAAATAAGTAGAGAAAGGATTTTTCCCTCTTTCTTTTATTGGCACAGTAGAAGAAATTACTTTATTTAAAGCTTCATAAAAAGCTATCCAGTTAGCATCAACATGCTTCTGTGAGAGCAATTCCGACCAATTAACTTGACTAAGTTTAACTTTACAAGTAGCCTGGCCAGTCTGTTTTTTGAAAATTGAAATCAACAGAGATATTGTTATGGGGCATACAGCAGATTTAAGAGGTAGTGAAAGAATGATTGCCTCATGAATAGAGGGGAGGGCTTTATCGCCAATGGCCAGTTGAGTTACACCAGACCGGATCAAGTAAATGTCATTACAAGTTGGAAAAGTAACATGCTGGTTACGTCCAATTGCTGAAATAGTTGTAACTAATTTTTGTGTTAAAAAAACAGTGAGTGTAGTTTTTATTAAGCTGATGAGGAGTGTAATCAGTTGTATTAAAATCTCCCATTATTAATATATTATCTTGTTGTCTGCTGACCACAAGAGTTTAGGTTGTTAAGCAAATAGTCAAATTTGTCTATTATTTCACGATTTAGTAGGGGAGGCAAGTATACAACAAGAATTGTTAATTTACAGTTTATTAATTGCAGTTGGACTGCAACAATTTCCAGATCTGTTGTCAGGGGTAGCTTAACTGCTTTTAAGTAATCTTTAACCATTAATAGTACACCACCAGCTCTAGTGGGTTGGTCGTTTCTACAAATATACTTGATAACCGTGTGGTTGGAATTCACCATTACAATGGTTTTTTTTTAACCAGGTTTCAGATATGGCAACAAAATTCAAATTCACCAGGTTCAAAAAATTCCTTAAATTCAACAATTTATTTTGCAATGCTTGTGACATTTTGAAAAAATCCTTTTAAGTCCATTATTACCACCCTTCAATCGTAAAATATTACATTCAGGATAAACTTCAGCACTAGCATCATCAACAAGCTTAGTAAAAACAATGGTTTTGTTGGTTATAACGTGTTGGAGACTACTTTTACAATAAACATGTTGTACCTTGACAGTATTACAGGCTTGGCTGTGTACCTTTACCAAATCACTCCAGTCATCATTTAACTTGTAAAGGGTACCATTTACTTTAATTTTGTTAAAAACTACGAAAGTTTTAATATTTCTTTCTCTATCTTCTTCCGATAATTCCCACAAACGCCTCCTGATATCTCGGATTTCCTGAGAAAAATCTTCAGTAATTATGTATTTTTGACCCTTGTAGTAACTTTTTTTTACGCAATATTGATTCCTTGTCCTTGAAAAATGCAAATTTGACTACAATTGGCCTAATTTTACCTGGTTGCTTATGAACAACTCTATGGGCACGTTCATTGGCTTGGTATTCAATTGTATTTTGCATTTTGCGTTTTAGTACATCAACAACTTTACCCTCAGAAACCTCCCATGTTTCATTTTCCTCCTCGGCCTCCTCATGAAAAAGCAAGTTGTTTCGACGTAATCGATTTTCAAGGTCGTCTAGTTTATGAAATGAGAAGTTAACGTCACGTTTTAAGGCAACAGTTTAGTTTTTTTAAATCTACGACCTCATCATGCAACGTTTCAAGTTTATCAACTTTGACTAGTATGCTTTCTAGTTTTTCTTTTTGATCGACCTGTTCATTTTTTAAGGAATTTAACGTACCTTGTATTTGTTTCTGCGTTTCCAAAACCTCGCGTAACAAACCCATGACATTACTACCGTCAGTATTCATTCTTAAATCTACATTTTTACTGTATTTTGGTATGGGACATTTTGGTGAAAGAACATTTTTGGTGTAGGATATTTTGATGTAATACCAAAATGACAAAAAATGGTGGTCTGTGTTCCCACAAATGGCTACACAACATCCCTGTCTCAGTCGTTCCCGGTATATATATAACAACACAAACTGCAACTGTTCACAAATTCTAACATGATAGATTTCAAAATGTGATACACCAAAATGACTTACACCAACTTGTTCAGCTCTCCCGAAATAGGACATTCATTTATCTGTGGTGGAGGGAAAAATTTGAATGGGGCACCAATTGAGACTACCAAAGGGAGCCTTTGCCATGACACAATAGCACTATGGCAAGTCTGAGCCTGAAACAGTGCTTGAGAGTATGGGTTATGTACTTCTACGCCCATAAATGGTGTTAAAATACAACAGGAATGTTTAGAGATTAAGCTATGAAGCCGATTTCACATTCTTAAGTTTATGTCATGTCCTCGAGCTTGTTTCAAACAAGAAGGTCAAGTCTGTTCACATTCATGTTGTAGTTTAATGCCATCTAGCATTACAGGTGTCCAAAGCCCTGGAGGGGGGTTATCCATGCTCTTAAATCATTGATCCAAACATTGATTGAAACGGCCTTAGAACCAGAGGAAAACCGGGCCAGTGAACGTGGTTATGTAAATATATCCTTTCCAATTAAAAAAATAACAAAAACAAAGTGGGACTAAACAGGAAAGGACACTTGTGCTATTTGAAATAATTACAGAAGCATCATGTGTTTTAATACCAGAAACTTAGGATTAAAGTATGGAATTTATACTATAAAATTCGTCTCCCCCAGAGCACACGTTGGCCCAGGCTGGCTAGAGAAGTAGCCTAAGATGGTATTTCCGATTTTACACCTAAACGTCTCAGCCTCAAAATAGGCAGCCGTGTTTACATGCCATACCAAGAAGGGAGAATCACGCAACAAAGCACATGTTCACTTGTGCCGTGCTGGCATGACTTGGCCACACAAGAAAAATTAAAGGTCGTGCACCCACAGTCTGATACAAATTTAGCAGTTTAGTAGTAGTTTAGTTTAGTAGTAATAAGTAAGTAAAATAGAATTATTTGAAACTACTAAATTTGTCTCAGACTGTGGGACACTTCTGTGAATTGTTTCAAATCACATTATGACTTGTTTTGATTCTCTTACAGGGCTATGGGGTTGGACTGGGTGAGTGCTATTGTCTGTCTGGACTTACAGCTTTTTTGCTGCAAGTCCAACCAGACAATAGCACTCACCCAGTCCAACCCCATAGCCTTGTAAGAGAATCAAAACAAGTTATAATGTGATTGGAAAACAATTCACAGAAGTGGACTGTACAAAAAAAGGTGGACGAGCATTCCAGTAATTAACAGCACGTTCTGTAAATCATCGCTGCCAAACATTTAAGTGAAAGGGGAGTCTTGCAAACAAAAATCGTGGCCTCTGGTATGACTAGAATTCAGTAAAAAGAATTGGTTAAGGTCAAGGTGGGAGTGCATGGCCAAAAAGAATTTGAAAAACTAAGATAATGTCATTTCTTAAGAACGTGGCTTGAACCTGGCTTGTGAAGCCTTTCGGCAAAAGAAAAATTTCTAACAATGTGGCACCATTTTGTAGCCGTCGCTTGACAATGCTAAATTTTGTTCGATAGGTAATTTGCTAACAACAGTCAAACAGTGGCCTGATCAAGGACTGAATGAGCAGAGCAAAAGTATGTGGATCACACCTGGAAAAATTTTTAAGAAAATGCATATTAACAATGACACCTCCTGCTTCTTTCAACATGCTAATGTTATTTTTTTGTCGGAGTGCATTCTTCAAAACACATTTTATATTTCAAGGAATGCCTGTGTTTGGTCGATTTTCGCAGTTTTAAGGAATTTTTTTCCCGGTTGGGAGCGGGGGAGTGGAGGATTACGTAAAGGGTTTGAATACACAAAGAAGCGTGAGAAAAAGAGAATTGGAGGGGGGGGGGGTTTGTGCCTAACAGTAATGGTCACCATCAAAAAGCAATCCAAAATAGGACATACATTTTCTTCAGGGGCGGAATAAAGTACCAAAGAAACACCAAAAGCGAGAGAGTCACAGGACGCTTGTGTCATGGCAGAATGCCACTAAGTACTAGCCTGAATCTGTTTTATAAGTATGCAGGTGTCAGTGTAATTCTGGCAACATTACTCTTACAGTAGCTTCTCGAATGGGCTGTAAATTTACCATTTGCTTTGCTCACCAAACAACTACTATACCTATGATGTATTCGACGTCCCGCTGATCGTTTTTGTTAGGATCACCATTTTCGTCTTCGTTTGGTACACTGATAATATTACCATCAGATAGCACTGGTTCCACAGCAACACACTCTGTCTGAGTTTGAGTCCAATTTTCATGGCCGTCTTTCAAAGACAATTTCTGCAATTTAGAAAGAAAATATATTTAGCAGTTTAGTCAGCCAAAGATAAAATCCTAATCAATGAGTCTATCTTTGATTCCTGACCTGAACCACCTCCTGAAGTTCCTGTATTTTGAAATTCTGCTGTTCCAGTTGTTCCTGCAAACAGTGACACTGGCACCGTGTCTTGTATTCGTCCAAATCTTTGATGGCTGTAAGTGCTTGTTGCATATACTTGTTAGTTACTGCATTTGCTTCAGTTAAAGCTGAAACCACCATCTGAGTAATAAATACAAACGGAAGCTGTCATTCCGTGACATTTCTTTGTGATTTTTGTCTCTTATCTATCCTCTTTAAGAGCATGGCTAGCCCATTGGGTTTGGACATTTGTGCCAGTAGATCACATTTAACAATACCACCTTTATTTTCTGAAACCTTCTCCAGCACAAAATATTAAACTGAAAAAATATGAAATCATCTGCAATTCTGGATACAGAGTTGTTTGGCTCTCCTTTCGTGAGTGTGAAAATTTATTATTTCCAGTGGAGAGATATGGTCCGGGGTTTTCGTTTTCCCTGGGTAAAAAAACCCTGGGAAAACCCTGTTTCTTTATGGGAAAAACAGAAGGGGAGGGAAAAGTCGAAGTGGTCGAACCCCGGGGATTTTGTGCTGAACCCCCGGGAAAGTATAGAGTAGAAACCCCCGGGAAAATTATTCCACCTCCCCATATCCCAGGGGAAAATGGTGTGGTGAGCTATGCATCGGGGAAAATAACGCCGAGGTAATACTCTTCAAAAGTTGAGGTGAAATTTTACCCAAGGCAGGGGCAGGGTAAAATGTACATTATGATTAATAGATTACCTGAAAACAATAGCTGAAGAAGGAAAAATTATGAAACTGAAGTTGTAAATGTTTTTCTATGAATGCACAAATATTTTCAATCGAGTTGTATGCAACAGTTAGGTCTTTTCTGACCATCTTGTTTTCTTGACATTGTCCCAGGGTACATAGCCGTTCGTTAATCGCTTTAGCTCAAGACGACTTAAGTACATTGATTCAGCTCTTAGAGAGCTTTAAGAAGTCCATATAGCCATCTAAAACCACTTTCAAGTCGCTTTACCTCAAACTACCTCATCAACTTTACGACTTGAAGCTATTTAAGATCCTCCATGTATTCTCCTAACGACGATTTTAAACATCACTCTTAGGACAACTTTGCTGTCATTGGTTGAACAGGGCATCCGCCGGAAGACAAAAGCCCAACTAGCTGAATGGGGACCTAGAAACAAGGAGAGGATTTGGTTGATGCTATATCTACTTCGCAGAAACTACCATGTACCTATTGTCGTTCTAACTCACCCCAACTTGAATGTACATGTATCCACCTGTGACCTTTCTCCTAAAGCGACATGAGTTCAAGTCGACGTAAGTTAAGTCGACTTGACTTATTTCTTTTGTTCTAAATAATAACCTTGTAATCTTTCATTACTACAGGGAAAACAGAATTTACTACCTTCTTATCATATTCCATTTAACGTCTATTGACGCCAGTGTAATGGTATCTTACACACCTTACGCCAAACATGTAACTTTAGGCACAAAATTTTTAAGAGTTAACGCATAGACAGCAGGGTCTACATTCCATATAAAAGGAAAATCCCTAAAATCAGTGAAACAAGAAAAAACTAAGCAAGCTGTGGTATTAACACAGGTTTTAAGTGAAGCCTAGTTCCTGATGTTCAGCATAAGCGTTGCTTTTATACCTTTAAATCTGTGAAAAAAGAAAAGAAACGAAGTAAGTATAAAGTGACGATGGAGCCGAACCTCAAAGTGTGTCGTCACTTAAAATTTTAGTTACTTAAGTTATGTTAGTATGACACATTACGTGTTTTTTATGGTTTACTTATTTTAGAGGTAGGCCTAGAGCATTACATTTTGGTGTCTACGCTTCAAATTTTTTGAATTAGTATCACTGGTTTTTATTAAATAAATAAATAAAATTAAACCTGTGATTATGGTACTGGTTTCTATGTTGTGAATCATTTGCTTTATTGTCATGCTTCAATCAAGTGCAACAATTAGGACAAAACAAAATTTAGATTCAAAATTCTATTTAAATTTAAATAACGTTCATCAAAGCGGACGGATGTTCATGTTGCTGCAGAATTTACTAACAAATATAAAATACTGCCCTAAAAACAAATTATTTTGTAATGCTTTTTTTATATGAAAAAAAAAACACACTTTGTTCTGTGACTTTATTCTGTGACTTTAAGTTGCGATCATTGATTGCCAGAATCCCACCAAGTCAATAGGTTGTTCATCTGACCCAAAATTCAGATGCTCAGACCCTTTGAATGGCTGACGCAGTCGAAACCTAACTTGAAAAACCCGATACAACACGTTCAGTAGAAAAACGTGAGGATTGACAGAAAAGTGTTTGAGGATGGACAACAACAAGCACTTTTATTGTTGCCATTACCACACAAAAATTAGCGTGAAGCATTATGCAATCAGCGTTATCCAGTGCTTGATAAGCTTTGTTTTGACTTAGAATATCGCATGAACTTCCACTTTAGTTTATCTCTAGGATTAATCATGGGTAGTTTGATTGACATCCGAGGGTGTTTTAACCAAAACCCCAGGTGTTCCTTCCCCTCGATTTACACAAGAATATATCTCACCAGTTTTGATTTTTCAAAATCCCCGGGGGTTTCCTCAAAACCCCCGGGGTTCGACCACCTCCGGTTTTGCTTTCCCCGGGGTTAATTTTCCCCTTACCATATCTCTCCACTGTTCATACCATCTGTGGAAAGAGATATTATTCAAAATCTGAATGGCTTCAATTGTGGTCAGAATGACGAACTACCATACACAATGCTGTTTTTCTTATGCAGTCCGTCATATCTATTAGCGCATTTGCCACACATTTCCAAATTCTATTATATTTAATTGAATATTTTTCATGGAGGATCCCAGAATCTGAATCTACATTTCATATATTTTTGTCGGGTGCAGATACACTACCAGAAATTGAAATTGTAAAAGATTTGGGGGTTTGGATCACAAACGACCTTAGTTTTAGTTATCACTGTAATAAAATTGCAATGGCTGCACGGCAACATCAGCAATGATAAGGAAATTCTTCCATTCTGGGGACCCACAAACTCTAACTTGGGCTTTGTACAAGAAATACTGGAGTATGCTAGTCCAGTTTGGTCACCCTACCTACTTCGGGACATTGACCTTCTTGAGTCCGTTCAACGAAGGTTCACAGAGAGTTTAAGGGGTTTATACCTATATAGATAAGCTTAATGCCATGAAATTAGAGCCTCTGGAATTAAGAAGATTAAGAGCGGATCTAACTTTAACGTATCTATTGCTACATGGTCACCTTGGTGTTGATTCTATTTTTTTCTTTGAGCTCCGTTCCGATGATCGAACGAGGGGGCACTCCTGGAAGTTGGTTGCAAATCACTTCAGAATCAATACTAGAAAGTTTATTTTTTAGCAGTCGGGTAGTCAACTACTGGAAACTGTGGTTGAGGCAAACACTCTCACTATATTTAAAATACGTCTGAAGGATGTTTGTCTCACCGATTTCCTGCATAGAGTATTAGAAGTATGTAATTACACCCTATACAATGTTTTGTTTTTTAACGTTTTTTATGTATTTTATGTATTTTTATGACGAAACATTAATTTGTGATCTTTTACAGCTGGATCTTTAAGTGGCTTGCCCTACTAATTTCCCTTTGCTAATTATTATTATTATACACACGAAATAAATGGATAAGTTAAAAATATGAGCTGATTTCAGTTTTCAAGTAAATATTTTGTCCTGTAGCCTATGTAGCAGGTTTTGAGAATGAGGATGAAATCCCTACACCATATAGTGGCACAGATTTCCTAAATCCAATGGGTTAACCACTACACAATTAAATTATTGTTAGTTTGAAGTTGTTTTCTACACCTGTATCATGGTTTACCCTAAATATATGTGAGATGCACTTCCCCAAATGAAAAATTCAAGCATACTTCCGAACCAAAATAAACATTATTCATGAATAATTCTGCTTTGATAGTTCAGTTAAACATTTCATAACATTATTAGGTTGTCGGTAAAAAAGAATTGGCATACAAAAAATTGTTTACTAGGAATGACTCATTGTCACGAGTGTGGCAGTGACCACGACTTTACAGACCACTACCGAACAATGACCGGGCAACACTCTCATTAATTACCAAGATTGCATGAGACTTGGAAGAATGGCTTGCAGAAGAAAGTACAGCAAGCATAAAAAGTAATATGGCGAGTAGATTAAAAGAGTTCCACTACGCTCGCTCCTAGTGTATGGTGGGAAGAGCACCCCAATTGGCAAAATTGTGTACTACAAAAATACATTCACCTTATGAGGAACTTAAAAAAAGTCTTGACACTCAGTAAATATGTTCTGTTCAGTCAGTCAGTATACTGTCAGTCAGGAAATCTGTTCAGAGATGTAAGAAGGTTCAGGGGCCAGAGCTATGATTTTCTTTTAGATGGTTGGTGAGCACACAACTATTTCATGCCACTGACTTTGGTGAACAATTATTCACACCCCCACCCCTCAAATTTATTAAGCAATTCCTTATCCCCTCATCCAATTTATCGAGTAAATTTTACACTTCTCATCCAATTTATCGGGCAATATTCGAATTTACTGAGCAATTTTTAACCCAATCCAACTTTACCAAGCAATTTTTTTGTTTTCAACTCATTTTCCAGTTACCCTGTCATCCGTGTCAAAATTACTGAGCAGTGTTTTGCCCACGTCTAATTTATGGACCATTTTTGTCCCATCCAGCTTTCCAAATTCTGTTTCATTCTTCCACAGGCTGGTAGGTTACTTGACAGCACTTGAACTAGTCTACAATTAAGGATTACTCAATCACAATGGCTGCAGCTTGGAACAAGAAGCAAGATCCAGAACCTTTATCTAGCTGGATTATATATCTAGCCAGAAAACTTTGTTAAATGTCAAAGAGGGCACTCATGCGGGCTTTACCATATTCATAAAATAATGAATTCCTTCCAATCATTATGTTTTGTTGCTCACATAGATTTGACGAATTGACTTATGTTTAAAAAAAAATGTTGCTCTAGGTTTCTGTGTGTTACAATGATGGGTGGATTATAGGCACAAGTGAAATATGTGTTCCCAATATAATTGGGCTATGATTTCAAAGATGAAGAAGAAAGCTGGCATCTAGCAATGGCTCTAAGACACCTAAACCCATCCTGCCAGGAAAATAACCCAAGGGGATTAACCCCTGCACGAATCAAGGAGGGGCCTTAAAGCATGACAGGTTGAGTGCTGAAACTACAAAATTGGAAGAGAATTCCATGGGTTAACCATCGACTCACAAAAAAAACCATTGTCCAATATTGAGCCGGGATAATTTTACCCAAGGTGTGAAATATCCTCAAGTACTGTAGGTCTGAGATGAAAAAACTGGAATAATCACTATCGAAAAGACCATGAAGAAGCTGGTTGATAAGAACAGCATCTCCCTTTTCAAATATTTCTTGTATAGAAGGCAGAGGGAGGTGCTGAACACGATCAGAGTAACTAAGCTTTCAGACAGCTGGACACCATTTGGTGAGTCTACTCTGGCACTTTTCAAGTTTGTCAAGCTGAGAGGAATAACAAGGATGACAAACTTCTGAACAGTAGTCAAGGATAGAACGTATGAAAGTTTTAAAAAGCATGACAGACAGGTGGGAATCAAGGTAGGAGAATTTTTTAAAGACATAGTGAGGTTTACGGAAAGATTTGCGAGTGACATTATCAATACGTTTATCAAATTTAAGTTTATCGTCAGTGACAATACCAAGAATACGATGAAAAGAAACTTGCTCTAGGTGCTGGCCAGAGAGATAATATTTGTTGCAACTGTTGTTATGGTTAAAGTGGAGAACTTTGCACTTCCCATTATGTTTTAGTCCTATATCAATCTGGGCATTGTTTTATCGATTACTTGTTGATCGACAAAGTAAACCAGTGGTTTGTTTTTTTATCCTATTTACCAGTGCCGTAGCAGGGTCATGTAAACTGGGGGGGGGGGGGACAAAGTCGATTTTGGTGCCCCTGTTTAAAATGGCGCAGTCAGAAAAATTGTGGGAGGGAGCCAAACAAAGCCAGCAAGGGGGTGTGGGGGAGTGATGTAAGCTTCCCCAGTGGGGTCCGGGACAGAGCCCCAGAAGCTGAAACATTTTACTGTTCATCACTGCCTTATCTGGCTTCTGAAGGGTACTATTTTTACATATTCTTGAGAAATTTATTTAGCAATATGAGGCGTTAATGTTAGAAAAATCTTCTTTCATCCTTTTTTTTTGGCTTGGTTTTGGGCGCCAGATTCATGCTTTCTTTTCATTATGATAGACAATCTTACCGTGGCACGGTCAAGGTGTATTTTACATCGCGTTTTTTCAAAGGGGCAGGAGGTAGTGGTAATCCAAGGTGATGACCTTCACCCAGATGCCTTGGGTTGGCCTCTGATGAATCAGCCATGGTGTTGACGACTGATGCTCTGTGTAATGGAGGAAACTACCCAATGAGGGTGGAAGAGCTCGGGAAGAACTTAAACCACTGACTGCTTCGATTATATCGTGGCTTATTACACAGGGTGTGTCTAAACCCTATGGAGAAACTTTCAGGATGACTTCTATGATACAAATGAAGGTTAAAAAGTCCGATAAATATGGGTCCGGGAATGCTTCCGAAAGGCACTGCGGTCCCTCGAAGGTGGCCCCTAAAATCCCATCCCAACCTAGTATCTCGGAAACCGTTTGAGCCACAGCAATAAGCCTTGGTATGTGAACTAATAGTAATAACAGATATTACTCCACTGTATTATCCCCCCCCCCCCCTTCTGCTTTTCTGCTTATCATTCAACGTATTTTTCAAGTTGTAATACCAGAAATTGATTCTCCAGAAATAGGTACACAAAACGACTCTCTTGTGGAAAACCCGTAGGACCAACCGGTTTCAAGAGAAATGGAGAAATGAGAAAATTGATTTTTTGAACGGGTACGGCAGTCAATGAGACAACGCATGGAACATGCATTGAGGCTGGGGAAGAACATTTTGAACACTTCATTTAAATATAGTGTTCCATAATTTGTTTATAACTCTGTGAGACAACGTCAGCCTTGATGTTTGCGCTGTGCATGACGTTCGCATAAAGTTTGTCCCTGGTGCCGGGAAGGGGGGGGGGGAAGCAGAGACCGCTGTTGGGTCCTGGTTGACAGGACTTCCTCAGTGGTACCAGTTTTGGCCTGTGAAGGTCAACCGGTTCCTAAGAATTACGTATAACAACGTTTTGTTTGTTCAAATTATTGATCTACGCAGTGTTTTCTGTCAATCCATTTTCCATTTTTCCATTTCTCTTGAAACCGGTTGGTCCCACGGGTTTTCCACGAGAGGGTCATTTTGTACACCACTTTCTGGGGAATCCATTTCTGGTATTACAACTTGAAAAAGACATTGAATGATACGTCCCCCCCCCCCCCCATTCCCCGTTCTACCTAGGTGTATTTAATCTGCTAAACCAGTGGAATAATAATAGCTTATTACTATTAGTTCACATACCAAGGCATATTGCTGTGGCTCAAACTGGTTCCGAGATATTAGGTTGGGACGGGATTTTAGGAGCCAACTTCGAGGGGCCGCAGTGCCCTTAGGAAGCCTTTCCGGACCCATGTTTATGGGACTTTTTAAGCTTCATTTGTATGGTGGAAGTTATTCTTAAAGTTTCTGCATAGGGTTTAAAAACACCCTGTATAATCGTAAAATAAGCTGCAATTTATTAATATATAATATTAATATTAATATATAATGACCAGTCAGTGGTTTTTAAAATTATTTTCAAAATAATTTCAATTTTTGAAATTAAGTTGAGCTTCGATTTTGAAAGTAATACATGAACTGTTGAAGTTTGAATTATTATTTCTTTTTATTAAAGATTAGGTAAACGATTTTGCTGACCCCTCTGCTAGTGACTGGGGGGGGGGGGGTCAGCCACCCCCAACAGCTACGGCCCTGCTATTTACCTCACCAACATAAAGCAGTTCAACAGGGATTTCATTACAGGCAGTGGGAATTTTATACTTGATTGTTTGTCCGCTCGCCATATTGATTCTCGACAAAAGGCACTTCATAGCGATACTGGTTTTCTTTAATAATTATTCTTTAGATTTGAACTTACTTTGTGTTTGCAATTAAAAGAGTTTTTCAAAACCATAAAGACTTGTGTGATCTCTTAGGTGTGAGTAATGGCAACCAACTTAACTGAACCAACCGTGACTAAACGGTCACAAAGCTCAGCTTAACTTGCTTTAAAGTAAATTGATATGTTTGCTAGCTAGAAGAGACCCATGCAAAGTCACTGTAAACCATTCAGTGTGTAGTCACAGAAGGCACCACCTTAGTTGTTCACGCCGAATTTTTTTAAACAAGCCGCAGATAAACCATAAAATTAAAGCTTTAGACTGGCCTAGCTGCTGAAAATTATGTGGATAATCTGGAAAAAAAATCAACAAACTAATCGATTACAATGTCGCTTTAACAATAATTTTTTTTATTTATTGTTGTTTAATCAGGGTTAATGTTCCAAAGTTGGACCTACAGCATTGAATCGTCAAGATTACTACGGTATTATTATTTTGTTACGGGGTTACTATTATTTTGTTGGACGACAATGCTTCTAACAAATTGCTACCACACACACTTAAAACATTATTCATTAATGCGAATAATAATTTATATACAAACATTGTCTGAATGATTGCCAATAAGAAGTAATTCAGTCGAAACTAAGGAACATATTTCAGGCTAGCTTAAAATTAATCGTGTTTTATCCTTGAGCCACAGAGAAACAAAAAAGGCTTTGGGGTCAGTGAGAGGTTGTTCAGTTTTATTCAGCAGTTATGGGATTTAGTGAGGAGTATTCTGTGTATTAAATCAGTTACTGATTGAAGGCCACCATTCCTTGATGGAAGCTTTGATGCCTGGAAGCCCTGACTGTATCTAACAATAATAATATAATAATAATGAAATTTCCCCTCAAAGATTGGCCAGGACTTGGAAGGGTGGTGAGCCACTGATACCAATCCTGGATCGGGCCTGGAACACAAGGAAGGATAGTAAAAAATTGTGGTCAACGCTTCAGAAAACAGTTTAATCAGTAGCCTGTCCAATATACGACAGAACCCAGACACAGTTTTCATCGGGACTGCATCCTCAGTCAGGGCGTTCCAAACCGGAATTGCACGAACTGCAACACAATTTTTTCGGTAGTCAAGATAGGAACCGTGGCCCTACAGCTTCCTGGAGTGGCCCCGAATTGATTTCATTAGACAAAAATCAATAAAGGTCAAATCCTCTAATGAGAAACTGTTTTGAATCCACGGATAAGAAGGATTCCATTTAGATTTCACTACTATAGGGATTGAATGCACCTGCCTGGATAGCATCCCTCCCAGGTGTCAGAATAGACCTCAGAGTCCATTTGCACAATTCAAAACAATACTTATGACGAGCAAATGAACAAACGTAGTTTCGGCTTTGAATCAGCCTAAGGACTGATGACAGGTGTCAGGGAGCAACGGAAGCTGCGGAGGGCTATCCTGGCACTACTAGACTTCTTTTTCTAAAGTCGCTGGTAAAAAAAGTTCAAAATTGAGCTAATTCTTCTACGACGTTTGAATTGGAGGAATGGAAATCTGCACATAAATGTGCAAAGAATTCATTCCTATTCGAAACTAGCTCTGGGACAAAATACGTACTAGGAGAAATAGGAAAAAAAATCATTCCCAGAAGTACTATGCTGCATAAATAGAACTTGACATCAAGTTTATTAATTTGTCAGTGCATCATTTGTAAATTCCAGAATTTTGTATAGTGCACAAAGAGAACCTAATGTTGGCATCATTCCCAGAAGTACTATG
>JAHWFP010087520.1:94487-131843 GCA_023313725.1 Lithobius niger
TTGGCATCATTCCCAGAAGTACTATGCTGCATAAATAGAACTTGACATCAAGTTTATTAATTTGGCAGTGCATCATTTGTAACCCTCAGAATTTTGTATGGTGCATATAGAGAACCTAATGTTGGCATCATTCCCAGAAGTACTATGCTGCATAAATAGAATTTGACATCAAGTTTATTAATTTGGCAGTGCATCATTTGTAACTTCCAGAATTTTGTATGGTGCATAAAGAGAACCTAATGTTGGCATCTTTCCCAGAAGTACTATGCTGCATAAATAGAACTTGACACCAAGTTTATTAATTTGGCAGTGCATCATTTGTAACTCTCAGAATTTTGTATGGTGCATAAAGAGAGCCTATACTATTTTAGATTCTGGTTGGCCATTCGCGCGGATTTTCGGAAAATGGATTGATCATGCCTGGTAAAATTTCTCTTCTAGCAGACGAACCAATATGGCTGCCGTATCGCTCGCTTCATCGCTTTCCCAACGTGAAAAACCTTTGAATTTACAGGCTAGGAAGATTGTTTGGAATGTCTTCAAATACATCAAGGCTCTGTACTCAACACGGATGCTGAAATAACAAATTCAAGAGGCCGGCATTGCCACTGGACTTTCTCAGAGAACGGTAAGACGTATCTTGTCAGTAGCAAAAACCGAATCGATAGCCAAAGTTAGGGTTAGTCCTAACGCCGCAGACTATGTACGCCAACCGCTCAATGCGTGTACAAGGTTCCAGTCACCGCCAACGTTAATGCATACGCGTGACAGGCGATTGAAAACGATCATAAAATACAGCTTTTCGAGTGGCCAACCAGAACCTAAAATAGTATAATGTTGGCATCATTCCCAGAAGTACTATGATGCATAAATAGAACTTGACACCAAGTTTATTAATTTGGCAGTGCATCATTTGTAACTCTCAGGATTTTGTATGGTGCATAAAGAGAACCTAATGTTGGCATCATTCCCAGAAGTACTATGATGCATAAATAGAACTTGACACCAAGTTTATTAATTTGGCAGTGCATCATTTGTAACTTTCAGAATTTTGTATGGTGCATAAAGAGAACCTAATGCTGACATCATTCCCAGAAGTACTATGATGCATAAATAGAACTTGAACCAATAGTTAAATGAATGACGACAGTCATTGCATATTCGGACAAATGTGCAAAATCCAAGAAGTTCAAGATTCCCTTGCCGTCATACCTACCATTTTTTCATTAGTCAAAAGGCGGACTTCTGCAATAGACGTCTCGTTTTCTTCTTTTAACTATAAGGAAAAGATTAACCAGTAAGATGCGGGGAAAAAAGAAACTGCATAGGATCAGAGGAAACACAATACCCCAGCAGTGAATATCATGTACACACTAAAAAAAACTGCAGATAGGATTACTTAAGCTTTAACGGACTTAAATTCATTTAGACGACTGACCGGGAATCGAGCTGAACTAACTCCGCATCACACCTCAGATTCGCTGACCATCTGAGGAATCACTCCAAGACCATTAAAAAGTCTTCCTGAACCCACCATAAGCACTACATAATTGCAGCCATAGGAATTCATTGGAGAAAATGTTGCTGCCATTAATGGAGAGGAAAAAAACACAAGGCAAAAGCTAATCAGTTAAATCGGTACACACAAATCTATGTAAATTGCATGTATGATTTAACACGAGGCAAAGGATACACAGCCAGTTAAATCGGTATACATAAAATAGCTGTAAATTATGTGTGCGATTAAAAAAGGCAAAAGCTAAATAAACAGTTAAACAGTTATATGCAAATCACTTTAAATTATACGTATGATTAACACATGTCATGGAAATGGTGACTGATTGACTGTTTCGGGAGAACTGGTAGAACAACAAACTCATTTATTTCTTTTCGGAATTCTCTTTGGCTTAAAATATAACATTTCCAGGATACACTAGTTCTTGACAACAACAAATTATGTAGCTATACAAACAAAAACAAAATACATAATATAAAAAAGAGCAGTGTTGCACTGCTGACAACACTATTATTGTCACGGCAATTGTTGAACAACAATCCGTGACAACACAAGACGAATGCTAAAAATTCAGTTAAATCATGATAAACAAATGGCTTTAAATTATGTGTATGATTTACAAAAGATAAAGGCTAAATAATCGGTTAAATCAGTATACACAAACTGATGTTAATTACGTGTATGATTAACACAAAGCAAGGCTAAAAACTCAGCTAAGTTAGAATACACAAATCGTTGCAAATTGTGCGTATGAACTTGCTGATGTGCTATTGTGATTTTTATTCAGTTTTATGCATGTTATGCCTTATGTACTAGAAAAAATTACATACCAAGTTTCTGAAGTAACTTGACAGACTGAACGTGTCAATCATAGTAGCCTACAATGTCACTAATGAACAGAGTGAAAAACAATCATGTGTATAGCTTTCCATTGGGTTGATCTCACATCAAGAGCCGGTGTTCATTTTTTCCAGTTCTCACCCAACTGGAATTCATAGCTACATACAACAGCCATTTCATTAAAAAAATTGATATCTGAACTTGTTTGCGTATAACTTTGGTCACTTTAGAACAAACATAGAATCTTAAAGTGGCACTATCACCGATTGAAAACCATGTGAAAATACCATGGCACCATCTAGTGGCAGTGATGTTGTTAACCTTGCAGATTGCTCCCTGGTGCACAAGGACGTAACTAATTTTCACTTAATAATTAAGAAGGTCATGACTTGTTTGTTTCGTTAAAATCATTGCGCATTCCTTCGCTTGATGCAAGCAAGTGCCAGATTGTACTAATTAGATAGCACTAGATGTTGCCAGATTCTGCAGACTATCAATAGTGATAGTTTCACTTTAAGCCTGATTTAAACGAGCGTGTAACATCCTCTTTAAGTACAGTAATTCACAAGGTAACATAGAGTCGAATTATTCCGATGCCACAAGAGCAAATCGCATTTCAAGAATCGCAATTTCCACTCCTGATGTAGTTCTTGAAAGTGCAGAAATTGCACATCAAAATTGAATTTTTCATAACTTTTGAACCATGTGAGATAGAGACGGTTTGAAACAGAGTGAAAGGATTTCCAGTGGCACTATTTCTTCCATAGTGTTGTAGCCCATTTTTGAATACTCTAATGATTTTCAGGTAAACATAGGTTTTGAGTTCATAATAGCACAGTTAATAATTAAAGTAGAACCTGGATTGTACAAACCCAGATTACTAATACACCCAGGTTATCGATTGAACTCCCAATAAAAAAAAATATTCCGACATTATTACTGTTTTTTAAGAAAAGGAATAAGCATTGAGCTTGCTTTATTTCTGTTTCTGGATTCATTTTACTGAAATTATTTTTCATTATTTTTATAGAATCAAACATAGTTCACAAATATTAAAATTAGTACAATAACAACGTTTTATTCTTTTCTTCGGCATGTAAATTGAATTATACGGATACCCCTTGGTCCCAATTAGTTCGGATAATCGAGGTTCTACTGCACTCATTTTTCAGGTCGATTTTCACTGAGGTAAATATAGCTTTTCAATTCACAATACTACAGGGTGGTCCACAAAAAACTGACGACCCAAAATTTTCCAAGTCCTACGTTTCTAGTTAGCCCTCCTGAGAACCAGGAGAGGACAGAAATCAAATCTAATGAAACGGGAAGATTTCTGTCCTCACCTGGTGTTGAGGGGTGCTAACTAGAAAAGTTGGACTTAGAAAATTTAGTGCCGTCAGTGTTTTGTGGACCACCCTGTACAGTTAACAATACAGTAGAACCTGAATTATCCAAACACCCAAATTATCCAAACACTCAGACTTGTTCAAATACCCAGAATTATCCAAATACCCAGGTTATCCAAATACCCAGGTTATCCAAATGATCAAAACACCAAGATTATCCAAATACCCAGATCAACCAAACACCCATATTATCCAAATAACCAAATTATCCAATACTCAGATTGTCCAAACAACCACATTATCCAAATACCCAGTTTATCCAAATACCCCGATTGTAGAAATAACCAGATTATCCAAATATCCAGATTATCCAGACAATTACCAAAATACCCAGATCATCCAAATACCAAAATTATCCGATCTCCCATTCTTATAAAATATTCAGAAATTTGTGTTTTTTTAAGAGAAGGAATAAGAATTGAACTTGCTTTTCTGGATTCATTTAATTGAAAATTGTTTTTTGAGTAGTTTTATACAATCAAACTTAGTTAACAAACATTAAAAATAAGCCAAAGGTAACGTTTTATCTTTGTTTTGTATGTAAATTGGATTATCTGAACTATTCAATTATCCAAGCACCCCTTGATCCCAATTAGATTGAATTAACGAGCTGCCTACCGTTCACAATTTATAGCAAAGTGCTGCATAACAGTATTGCTAGAATTTCCAATAATTAAAGCATGGTTCGTTTATGTTTTGGCAACTAATCTTGGGGTTGCTCGAAATTTGGAAATTTCACCAACGACGAGATAGAGTTTTTACCCAAAAAATTCAAAATACTCTGCTACACCAAGACTAACTACAACATTTGTCGTGTACATTCAACTGACCTTTTTTAAATCCTCTTCCAAATATGACACCTGTAAGTTTAATTTAACCTCAGCACTGCCTTCGTGATCAGGTTTTGCAATTAAAACCTCTGATCTGAAAAAAAGTAAATTAATTTTTCTGTTAAAGCAACATCCGGCCTGCCTTATAACCTTCCGCCTGCCTTATAACAGCCATGCTTTGATTGCATCCGTGTATTTACTATAGCCAAGGTCCACTGGGACAATAGCTTCGTTCCTCGCAGCGAAGAATGCAGCTACTGTCTCAGTTGGCATTGCATCAAATAGACAAGCCAGCGTGAACGCATTAATTGTGTCGTCAAACACCGGAATGATTCTTGTATTTTAAAATCACAATTTATAATTTTCTAGACTAGTGTCCGATAATTTTGCTTCAGCGATCTATTTGAATAATTAATTTTAATTTTTACTGCATTAGTCTTTTAAATTTTTGATCCCATAGTAATTACTAGTAAACGATTAAAATTAGTACTGCGAACACACAGATAAAACTTCAAGGTCATTGTACGCAAGCAAAGGATCATATACGTTCTGGAAGAACGTAAATAAAGTTCCCCATATTCAACAGAAAATCTTCTTGATGCCACATTTTAAAACGGATTTTTAGCAAAGACTAGAAGACTAGAAAGACTAGCGGTAAGTAAATAGACCTTAAGAGCCGTACTTGATGTGGCGGATTGAGAAAAATAGTGCTGGGAGGTATATCTCTTTAAAAGGAATCATTGTAGTGCTTTGAATTTCTTTTTCTCATGCATGAATTGCGTGTTTACCTTTTCTTTAATAGATCTGAGCCAAACACATTTGGGAATCCTGTTTAACGTAGTTCCATGGTTCACTTGTGAACCAGAGACAGTGGCGACGTTCAGGAGGGAGGGTGAGATGGTTTGGCTTTAAGCCCTCTAATATTTTCGTCCTTGTATATATTCGTATGTATTTGCATACTTGTATTTCGTATTAATAGTAATAAAAATAAGCTAACCTGCTTTTCATTAGCTTTTCCGTTAACAGTGCTTTATCTTGCTCCAGTGTTGCTAACACGCATCGGCTATGGCAAAGGCAAAATTCCATCTTCTTAATATACTCGACTACCTGAATTACTGGACAGAAAAATCAAATGTGTTACTATACCCCTGTTTTTTTTCAGATGATGTTAAAAGCATGAGAAAAAGCATGAGTTCTTAGTATAGGCTTTATTTTATCACTAATTAATTAGTAACTGTAGGAGTGGCATAAAAAAAGGACATGTCGAACCAGATGCTGGAGTGTCCATGTTAATATTTCCACACGTTCATCTTTCATTCTGGGCAGTGGCGTAGCTAAGGGTGTGCAAACGTGTGCAATGCACACGTTGCCCTCAGTGTTCGCACACGTTGTCCTTTTCGTCAGTAACTACCTATTTTTTCCAAAGGCACCAAGCACCACGCACCACCAGGCACCAGGTCTTCCATGCACATGTTGCCCTCTGCCTAGGCACATGTTGTCGAAATTCCTGGCTACACCACTGATTCTGGGTTGAAACTCAATATCAGTCGTTCTGTGACTGGTCCAAGCAAACGCCTTTTTGGCAAACAGTAGCGTTGAAACGACCTTGAATCGATGAATGGGTTTCATTTGGTCAGGCCATCTCAACTCGGTTAGAAATCGTGGTGCCCGCCTCCCGACGCCATGCCAGAACTAGAGTCTGACGGAAACGTAATGACTCTTAGCACTGCTTTGGTGAAATGGGACTGGCCTGAGACTGAGAGGAAGGACTAGTGAGAAGGAATGGAATTCCTGGGAATTGGCAGTTAAAGGTATATAGACTTTGACCAAAACTGTGGGTAGCTGTCTCATGCAGAGTTGGAACTGGTTCGTGATTTATGACACAGTGACCTGAAATTTGTCAGACACCGTGACCAGTAGACACATTGATCAAGTTGACTCAGCGACTAGACTTGACCTGATGACCTGATGTGACCCAGTGACTCAATTTGACCGGGTCACCAAAGTCAGTCAGTGACCCAACTTTTAGGAAAATACATATTTGGTCAGACAATTCTTTTCTAAACCGACAGGACTAAATCAGAATATCTGCAGCATCATTTGATCAGTGACGAAATTTGTAACAGAGAATAACACTTCACCTTGCAAAATAAAAAGATGAAATGTACTGGTGGTAAACTTGAACGATGCATCCCTGTCAAACGACGTGCTTCGAGTTAAAACAAAATAATAATAACCATACAAATTCACAACTTGGTCACTAGCAACAAATCGGCTAAGGTCATTTTGGTCAATGCAACATCGACTCACCCAGGATCTGTGGGTAATTCCGGGTCGCCTCTGGTTCTGGATGATCACCTGGTAACTTGGTGATCGACCCAAAATAGTGACCCAGTTATCCTTTCCAACTCTGGTCTCTTGAACGGAGTCCACTGATTGAGCGAGCAAAGTGAACAAAATCAACCAATTTTCTTGATTTGGAAGTCAACATTTAAATGCTTCAATGGGTCATTACTTCATTCAGATAAAGCCTCACTATGCTACACTAAAGGATAAGCTAATTTTAAAGATGACCACACACACTGATGCTGTAAATTCTAACACAGTACAAATTGAAAGAATCACTTTGTGGTATCTAAACATTGAGTTATTGATGAACTAGTTGTTGGATTCCTGTCGAATGCAAGGAATTTACCAAAACACCTGAAAAATCGAGTTTTATTCACCTTTGAATTAACTTGTCGCCATGCACGTTTAGTCCTACGCACTATCACCAGGGGCGCATAAATAGTTCCATCAGGAGAGAGGAGTGTGTTGGACAATATTAGGGCTCGGTCCTGGCATATGACGGAAACAAAGCCTTACTCAGAGAATTTTTTTGCTAAAAAATGCATCCATGTTACGAGGAATTAAAAAAGTCAGTACTTTTTAAACGTCCTCATAAGATGGATACATTTAGAACATGGATGAGATTAAACATCGACGAGTGATGAGTCAGTTACAAATGCGTAGGAATACATTGGGCACAGTATGGATTTTTTACCAACATTTCCTTATGTTCTTTGCAGTAACCTGCACAAAAATGATCCATGTCATTAGCCAGTTCGTAATTTCTAAAGCCTCCACGTTTTACTGCTGCGCTACATTTTTTCTGTAACCCACCCAGACTCCATGGAATTTGCAGCTGTATCCAGTGCCCCAACTAGCTTTTTCCAAGGAAGGTTGTAAGGGCAAAATATTAGGGATGTTTTAAAAGTCAGCGGCTTGCTTGCTGAGCGCTGAGTTTGCTTCGTTTCAGCTTCCTCCGGTCTTCCCATTTTCAAGCTAAGATTAAAATCGACGTTATTTGAAGCTTACTAAGCACAAACATGGCCGACAGTAACAAAATAAGATAATATACCTCTTTTCTCTGTTTTATCGCGTTATTATTAGAATTTAAGATGATGAGAGTAAAGACTAAGCAATTGAACTGCTGGCAGCTATCAATATCGTACTTATCACGTACGTATCACGTAGATTTATCGTATGTATGATGATTTTTGCTCTGCGGCAGTGGCGCATGCGCACATCGTGCCCCCATATTGGCTGAGTATGCTCAACAAATTCAGCATCCTTTAGGGGAGTTTTAAAAGTCAGCGGCTTGCGAGTCGCTTGGCAGCGGGGAACACTTTCCCATTGAAATCACAAACAAGCAAGCGTTTCCGCTTGTAAGCGACCTGCAAGCCGCTGACTTTTAAAACTTCCCTTTTTTCCTCGCTGACTTGGCTCGCCAGTGGCTGCCAAGTGGCTGACTTTAAAAACGACAGAAAAGTTTCTCAGCGGCAAGTGGCTTGAATTAAAAAATGGGAAAGCTGGCCTCGCTTCCAAGCGATTCGTAAGCCGCTGACTTTAAAAACATCCATATTGGGCCCCTCTGTAACAAGTGAACAATTTTGGAGGCAAAGAGGTTCCCAACCCCGAGCAAACGACACTGCATTTTTTTCCACTTGTAGCTTCCTGACTTGTGAATTTTTAGTTCCTTGCCCCCTGAGATTGGGTGCCTTGCACCCTTTGCACCACTCCTAATTGCAGCACTGGCTGTAGCCTGGCCAGTCGCTAAAAAAAAAATACGTTAACAGTAACTGATAATAATGTGGTTTCATCGAAAATTTGTGTTTTTCATGTTACTTGGACCATTCAGTTTGTTAACATTATCATTAATAGCTAACAGTATTAATTGTTGAGATATTTTTAAACTTGGACTAAAGTGCGTGTTTGTCAGTTTCTACTGACAGTGAAGATAACATTATATATTAATGTGAACATAATACCTAAAAGGCCTGAAATGGTCCGTAACTTAGCCGACATTAAGAAAAGCTACGACTAGCTAACTTTTTACCAGCTTGCTAACAAATTAGCCGAATTATTTCGTTAAAGAGGCACTATCACCTATTGAAAATTGTACGAAAATACTGTCGCACCATCTAGCCGCACCATCTAGTGGCACCATCTTGTTAATCTTTATAGCTTGCTCCCAGGTGCACGTGGACGTTCCAAATTTTCACTTAATAATTAAGGACGCTCGTGGCTTGTTTGTTTCGTTAAAAGAAATGGCGTTGTGCATTCCTCCACTTGATGCAATCTAGTGCCAGATAGCGCTAGATGTTGCCAGATTCTGCAGACTTTCAATCAGTGATAGTGCCACTTCAAACTGACGAGAAGTTAAAAAAAAATATGCCTTGTTTGCCTCTTCGGAATGGGACATATGAATGCTATTCATTATTCTTAAAGGCAATAGCAAATAAGAAAGGAATGAAAATATTAGTAAGTTTTGGTTTAATAGCTAACTAATTCTTGAATAACTACATGAAATGGAATGGAAGAAGAAAGCCTACCTCGCTCTTCAATTTGCTGTTGCGTTTTTTGAAGCACAGCTGATTGCTTCTTGACTTCTTCCATTGCCGCTCCAAGTTGGGAGCAACGCTGCACTGTGACATCATGGACTGATGACTGGACTTGAAATGCGGATTCAGATTCCTTAAGTTTTTTCTCCAAGGAATGTTTCTCCAGCTGGTGAATCGAAATAAATACATGCAATGAGGAAGATTCTAGAATTAGAATGTACAAATAGAATCAGAATTTGTCTCGAGAAGTTTTGCCTCAGGAAATGTCATATTCCATTTCGGCGTAGTGATCACTTTCTGATTACACATCGGCTTAAAAATTCGTCCATATCTTACTCACTCTCAGTACTTAACATGAAAGTACCAGAAATTGCTTCAACTTCCAGGGCTCTGCCCCTGACCTCAGTGGAGGAACTTACGGCACTCTCCCTGTTACCCTACAGTACTAGTACTCCACCATTACCCCATGAGGCAAAATGTGGAACGATTCCTCCTTATTATTTTCTGTGATGAATATACGTTGTATAGATTTTAACCTAATAAATACGTGCAAAAAATACCACTAGTACTATGATTAGTCCAGGCATGTAGCAACTCTGCGTACAACAGCATTGAATCATCTTAATTGAGAGGATGAATTCTTCGAGCCAAGGCCGATTGGGGTAGAAATCGTGTGTTTAGCCTCCTTTCTCAATACCAGTTAACACGCGTGCGATAAAGCTGACGTCATTTAGTATTTTGTTGGTAAAATAAGAATCTCGTTTTGTGGAAATAAGTGGACTGGAGCTGGGAAACGAAACCTGCAGCTTCTCAGACGACCGTACGACAAGGGATATAATATGAAGCAATAGTTACAGTGTGGACACGCCCACATCCACACATTTATCACCCTTTGATTTTGAGCATTAGTTTTTGTGGGTGATGGTGTGTTACATGATTCCAGCACCCAACAAACATTGTTTGCAAAGAATAGATTGTTACAGTAGGAGAAACTTTATGATGAATGATTAATGGTTTTTGTTGTTAACATTTAACTTTTACTGACCTTTTTCTACACATTTCCATTTCTTTTTGGTATGCTGTTTGCATGGATTATGTACGGAACAAGCACCCCGCCAGGACTGCTGTCCAGGGCAGCTTCCTTCAGCAGCTATGGGAACTATTCTGCCCAATTCTGAACAATCTTTTGACCCCCAACGTTGATCATAGATTTTCCTTGATTGAATTCCCGGGTTGGCACATTCCTTTGCCAGATATCTCTTCTTCTCTAAAAAGTCTGGTAATGTTCAAAATTGAGTCGGTTCAGCCATACAAGCATTAACTTGCTTTGGATGACTTAAGGCTCAAAAGATATTAATTTAAAAAAATACAAAATCAATACAGGCGACCATTTATTTGAAAAAGATTACCCAATAATTAAATTAATTGCGACTTTTACTCGGAGGCTTATTAACCCACGTTGTGGCCCTGAAGCATACCTTGAAAAACGGCCCCACCACTCTGATATGGGCCCCAGATTGAAGGGCCATCAAGCTAAGGTGTGATACTGTGCAGCTTTATAGAATAGAATAGAGTTGCCAGCCAGTAAACCTACAGTTTTTTAAAGGCCTAAGCAGCAGATGTTAAGTGGAGGGTACCACCATTATTTTTGTTATTTTTTGCTGCATGAAGGAGGAAACCAGAGTGCCTGGAAGAAACCCTCGAGCAATGGGCAGAGAAACAGGAGAAAAACCCTGTACATATACACTCCCTTCACCAGGATCGAACCCGGGTCTATTATGCCAGGAGAAAGAATAGATAAACCAGCATGAGTGTAAAACTGGGAAAAATACACCCTGTGGCCTTAGTAAAATTGGTAAGAGCAGCAGCCGTTCATCAAAATTTAACAATGTTAAAAAAAAAAACATTTTGCATAATGATGAAAAATGCATTGTTAGGGGCCGCATTGGTTCCCTTCTTCTTCTTCGTTGGACCCCGATGCAACTGCCATATGGGTAATAAGACATTGGATTTACTGTTTGGTCTTTTCTTGCTCTGAATTTTTTAACCCCAAAACCGAAACAATACACACTCCGTTTTTTTTAGCCCAAGGACTGCTGTGGCATCTTAGCTTTGGATGTATTTGGTTCCTTTGTCATTTTGGTCAACACTTGAACAACTTTTTAAGGGTAGTAATTCTTGCCACTAACTTGCCAAACGGTTGTAGTAGGTTTTCTTTGTTCTTAGAATATTATTATGGAACTTTAAGAACACAATTTTCTTGTGAAGTTTGGCATTTTGTCTTTTGATGCTTTAGAATTGTTAACTATATTTCGTACATTTACGGTAGAGGATAACCAGTAATGCTCTCTGCTGCGAATACCCTGCCATGTTACTAAATCGACAAATAATTTTCAACATAAGGCAAAGCAGCAAACGTATATCATACTACCACTGGATCATCACATGGGTCATTGTACAAAGATTTCCAGTTTTTCGTCAAAATGTATTTATTTCTGACCACCGGGTAGTAAGGGTCTAATGCTTACCAGCCTCTTACTACATTTTACACTTCGACCCTGACTGTCAAAGCTTGCCCGTGTTCCTTCTAGGTTTTGACTTTTAGACCCTTACTCCAAACATGTAACGTTCCGTTTTTGTTTATTAATTCGTGTTACTTTTAGAATTGCAGCTGAACTGTAAAACAGTGCAGTTGACGGTCAAAATTGAGAGTTTAACGCAGAGACCCTAGGCTGACTCTTACCAACACTGGCTATCGTTAGTGTTAATAATAGAAACAAATCCGCTTAATAATTTTCACCATAAAGCAAAGCAGCAAACGTATATCATACTACCACTAGATCATCACATGGGTCATTGTACAAAGATTTCCAGTTTGTAGAAACAATAGAAACAAATCCGCTTAATAATTTGAAGGTTAAACGTAAACTAGCAAATGCTACTTTGGGTAACAATGTTCCAGTTTTCATTTAACGTCCAAAGTATTATTCGGTGCGATTAAGTTGGCGAATGTTTTGGTGTGTTGATATCACTCCTTTGCAGGGCCGAACCATTCGGAACTTGGCGGCCCCTTTTACCAGTTTTGATTTTTGATATGATATCACTCCTTTTTTTAATTGTGTATTGGCTCAACTCCACTATCGTGCAGATGTATACTATAAAGTGCCACGTCAACAAGAAATTGGTTTTCAACAATTTGCTACTACCTTTTGCCTATAGGCTGAACTATTCTCAACTTAGTCACCTCTTTATTGGTTTTTTGGTTTGGTTTTAATTTTGTTGTGATTTGTTTTATTTAGTTAGTTTTGGTGTTTTGATATCACTCCTTTGAAGGGCCGAACCACTCTCAACTTAGTGGCCTCTTTACCAGCTTTACGCTTTGTTTATTATGGTTTGTTTTTACAGTTGGTTTATTTTTCGTGAATTGGACGTGAATACAATTTCTTTGCAACGTTGTTTAGATTTATTGTGATGCACTAGTGTGTGTCTAGACACGCACGTCAGTATACACGTTCTCATTGTCCAAACTTTGGCCGTTCAATGAGAGACGATGCCGACAATACTAACAATGGTTATAACAATATTTTCGTACTTACGCGCCCTCCCACGCCATTCCCGTTACGTCCCACAAGCTCTAAACCATAAAAGGTACGCCGTTCGTATTGTACCGCACCCATTCGCCCAATTTCATACCTGGAAGCCTTCCCGTAATTTTGGTATCGATGAATAATCACCCTATGGAAATTAACATGGGGATGAGCGGACTAGCTAGCTAGCTAGGAAATAGTAACACATTTACAACGTTATTGAGGGTCAGATTTTGCATTTGAAAGCAGCTTAGCTGGCATTCCTACACGAGTTAATTTTTGTCAGGTAGGTCATTGCTCTCGAGTTCAACACAATTTAAGCTTTTGTACCACAAATTATTTTTCCCCAAGTACCTGAAATGTGCCCAACTATGCTTCAAGATATAAGACACTGACGCTATGGCGCCGCACTACAATAGTTTACAACCTCGACAGTTGAACTGGTGTGATGTTTGTTATGATGATTGTTGCCTAACTTGGCCACACTAGCGTGTGTCTAGATCAATAAAATGTGTTATTTATAAAGTTTCACGTAAAAGGGAGAATAAGTTCAATTGAAAGTAATAATCGTTCTTTGCATTCCTATCCAGCTTACACTATCATGCCGAATTAACATACAACAGATTGGATTACAGCCTTCAAAAATCAGCTACATCAGCTGCATTTCTCGAAAAATAACGATTCTGTTGTTTTTTAAAGAATCCAGTCCTTGCATGGAATTCACATCTCCTGGAGCAATGCACGGCAGCAGAAAACCAACAGTCAGACAGGCAATTTGGTATTAATCCTTTTTGTATTAATACATGAATATATACCTCTAATGATCTCGCTTCATCTTTTAATATTCCAATTTCCTTATTGAAACGATCCGTATTCACACCTGATCGAGCCTGCAACAAAACGTTTATTTTTAGCATTTAACTTTGCATGTAACATCGTACTATTGCACCCCATTTGATCCCACAAATTTACTTTTTCTTCTTGCAGTTGATGCAGTTTGTCTTCGTATTCTTGTCGTAATTCTATCTTGGATTTTTCCAGAAGTTCCACTACACCTCGCTGTTCCAATATTTGCATTTCCTATTGAGATACGTACATAGGAAATAGACCATACATGTCAATTTAGAAATAAAACATCATCTTAGAAACACATAATAAGGTAGCATTGTGCTTTAATAGCTTTGCTGAAGTTCCCTTTAGCAACTTCGCTATTAATGCAGCGTACTCACTGGATTTAGGGAAGGCTGAAATCAACACTGAACTACGTCTGAAATGTGTGAAATTATTCTAAACTGAACTGAAGTATGAAATTGAAGCTTACCTAAACCGAACTACGTCTAAAATACTTAAAGTTTACCATAACTGACCTACGTTAAAATCCGTAAAGTTCATCGAAAATGAACTACGTCAAAAATACTTACCTATACGTCCAAAATACATGAAGATCATGTAAACTGAAAAAGTCTAAAACACTTGAAGTATGGTAGGGTACATCTAACCTAAACTACGTCTAAAATACTTGAGTATAAAATACACGAGTTCAAGTATAAACCACAACTAGAGTTGAACTGCGTCTAAAGCTGGCAACATAGTCCGATGCACCTCTAAAAGGAAATGCATCTAAAATTGATGGCTTCCATGATTGGCTACTGAATGTTCCTGCATCGCTACCAATACCGCATTTACTGTGCGTAAGCATATAACATCCGAAACGTTGACCAATCGGAATTTCCTTTAAGAGGAAAATTCTTTTAGTATGCATTTCTTTTCAGAAGTATTTCAAACTATCCTTCCTGCATTTAGAAAAAGAAAAAAAAACTCAGTTCAAATGTACTTCAACGTAGGCACACTCTGGTTAATGATTAGTTTATATAGGGCTCTGTAATTTCCGATTGGAATTACGTCACAAAATTGCCCCTCTCACCTTCTGGCACAATTGCTTCGTGTGAGATCGCGTCAAACTTCCAAGTCTGTGATTCGTCTCTGTGTGGGAGGTTTTTCTTTGTTTGTTTTCTCTCCCTCTGGAGCGTACTTCAGCTAAGTTTTTTACTCATCTCTCTTCATTTTCAAAAGAATTGCAAATCTCTTCTGTTTTGCATATCAGCCACTGACCACTGACTCAAAATGGGCACTGATGGCCACTGACTCAAAATTGAAATATGTAGCGATTTTGATCTCTTTTTCAAAAGTAGCTCCAGGACAAACTGTGAACTAAACCCCTCCACGACCAGTATGGATGCCTGACTCGAAGAATGAATACAACTGAGTCCAGTTTCAAAACGCGAACTTTGTGAAGGTTCCCTGGACAGCGGAGTGAGCACAGCAGAGTGACCCCCCAACCTCCAAACCTCCATGCTAAAAGGATACAGGGTCAAAATGCCTCATCCCTATATACAGGGTGTCCCATAAATATACCGACAAACAATGGGTGATTGTAGAGGGCACGGAAACAAGCAACTATCCCATCCTTCAAATATACCTCTCATGTGTGAAATGATATGTTTAGGTTTGCACCATTGCGAAGCATCTACAATGCTGCGTACGTGAACCAAGTTATGTTCAGTTATCTTTCGGTATTTTTGATTTCTCCCGAAAAAATTGGTTTTACCCTGTATCTCGGTAACGGTACATTTTCGAATACGGGTTTATTATTAATAGTTGCTTGCTTCCATGTCCTCTATAACCACCCAACATTTGTCAGTATTATGGGACACCCTGTTTATAGGACTTATACCTAACTTGTTATTGTGTGAGGCATGCAAATATTAACTAATTTATGTATACTGTAGCATTCAATTGCCACACGTCATTCTGTTGACGAAAAGTTTCTTATTATCTAAATGCTTATCACTGCATGAGTTTAGTGTGAGAATTGTCTCATACTAATATGATCGTCATAAAGGAAGTAACAAGAGTCACAAAAGTGATAAAAAGTTACGATCCTAGCACTTACAAAAAACCCCGGTTACGGTTCTGCATCATTAAAGGCCAAGATATTGGCATATTTGCAGATATCACTGCATCCTTAAGGGCATGGAGAATTCGGCCCCTACTCATTTCTGCATGCACTTCACTCCCACTTACTTCAATTTTGGATCACACTGACAGGTTTCTAAATGGTGATCATTTGTCATGCGCTTAGCAGTTATTGAGTTATTTATGTTTATTTTTTAACATCTTACTGGTTTTATGAAAAGGCGTCATTTAAACATGCCCATTAAAATAAGCCCATACTTTCTCACTTGTTACATCACATTGCAGAGTTAAAACCTGTTACTCAGGAAAATGGCTTTAACCGGCGATACAAAATGATTTTTGCACACATGTGACAACAGAAGTAATTTATCTACTTGGGCTTATACATGTTAGTTCTACCTGGATGGATACTTCAGCGTTTTATGTTTTCTGAGATAGTTATGCTTTATTAGTAGTAATTTGCCTAGTAATTAATGACAAATTATCTTTTGAAAGTAGAGTGCAGTGCACCTTATAGTAAAAACATAGAGTTCCTCACCCGGTAAGATTCATTAGCAGGAACAGGTTGTACTGGCCAACGAATTTTGACAACTCGAGCTACTCAAGCTTCAACGCACTGCATTTACTTCTCTTGTTAGATTCTTGGCATTCTTATTTATGCACATTGCCTTATTCGACCTGGAGAAAGAATTACATGCAAGCCTGTGTGATAATGATGTGTTCAAAATTCGTTGTCCAGTAATGTACTTGCCCAATACATACTTTGTAATATGTATCAATGGTATCTTGGGTAACCCATGGGATAGGAGGTAGCAGCAGCACTAAGTTCACACCAGCTAGCTAATGTTATATTATAAACTTTAACTTTATTTCAGACCAGCTAGGGTCCGTATTAGAACCATTACAACTGGCTCTACCTGGTAACCACCAGAGGAAATGGCCAGTGGCATAAAAACTGTTAACAGGCCCTTGGCTAAGCAGGTCATCATTGGGAGCCATACCAGCAACATCACTCCATCTGTGACCTAATAATGAGTTCGGTGAGTCATTGTTATGCCAGTGGAGGAGCGGACGTATCGGTAAAGGCATTATGAAGTGATCTGGGGACGGACTGCACTGCCAGTTCGAACCAGGGTCATAAAATCCCGACAAGTAATGATGGTTTACTGAGTTATTGCTAGTGTATGGTTTTTACTGTTTGGCTTGTTTTCCTATTTCTTTTATACAATTTACAGCGGTTTATGTGTGTTTGTTTATTTATTCTTTGGGTTTCTTTACTTGTATATTTCTTTATTCCTTGGATTTCTTTATTTGTATTCCTTCTTTATTTATTTGGATGAATGGGTAGCTGCGAGCAAACTGGGGCGTCTGATTTGATAGGCGTTCTGGTCCCAGTGTACATCTCTGGCTTCGTACAGATCCAGATTCGATCGTGGTGATGGGAAGTATATATGTACGGGTTTTTCTCCGGTTATTTCTCGTCCGTTGCACGAGGGTTTCCTCCAGGTACTCCGACTTCCTTCCTCATGCGGCAAAAACAACTGCAATAATGGTGGTACTTCTTCTACTTAACATCTGCCACTTGGGTGGGTGAATGCCCCGTGCATCGTCTCTTTCTATTTCTTCTCCACTGCCTGCGATCACATGCCTTCTCGGTCGAATGGGACCCTAGTCACTACTGCTACCTAAGTGGTTCAGTGAGCCATCTTTACACCAGTGGAGTGGACGTCACTAAAGGTGTTATGTCAGTGATCTGGAAATGGAATGGGTTGCCAGTTCGAATTCAGGTCACACCATTCCGATGAAACATAAGTGGCTTACTGTAGTATGTTACATCTAGTGTATGATTTTCACTGTTTAACTTGTTTTCCTCTCTTCTTTATATCTTCCAATTAAATCGCTCTGAATGCTTCTCTCTAAATGCCTAGCTGCCTGAACCACATGTCAGTATAGACCCATGTGGCAACCATAATAAACCTCTATTCAACCCTAATCAGAGGCTTCCACCCATTCCTTAGGTCATGGAAGCCTGGCATCCTACAGCATTCGTTCTGGTAGGGCTACCTAGTACCCATGGGGACAAACAATTTAAAAAAAAACAACTCTTGGGCTGATTATAGTGAAATTGACAAACTGCATTTTTTTTTAAATAGTTCGTTAATTCTTTCGTAGGTGGTGTTACTAACTTTTTTATATTTTGCTTAATATTGCCCCCATTCTCTATCAATTTCAAAGAAATAAATTTCTATAAGTTGATGGGTAAAGAGCATACTCCATGCCAAAGCATCAATACTTTGCTAGCTATTAAACAATATTGTTGTTTTGGCATGAATGTTTTCGTATTAAATTAAGAAATAGACCAAAAATTATCCCAATTTCTATGACAAAGTCTGATTTTTTCCCAATAATGTAGGGTTAATTTAATAAGGTCATACAGGTTGTGACCGTTAATTTTCCCACCAAGATGTTTGCTTACCAACTTCTTTTCCAGTTCATGTTTCTCAGTCATGAGTTGTTGAATCTTTCGCTCATGTTCGATGTCATTTTCCTGAAATTAAAGAGTGACCAGATTGATTAATCAGGACAATTTTCTGGTAGTTTACTTAAAATGTACACAAAGTATGAAGATGATTAAAAACAAAGTCTGCGGGCACCAATGGTTCTTGTAGGCTCTATCATATCAAAAACCAAAACTGGTAAAAGGGGCCCCCAAGTTCCGAATGGTTCGGCCCTTCAAAGGAGTGATATCAACACACCAAAACATTCGCCAAGTTAATCGCATTGCTTAATAATTCGAGGATTAAATGAAAACTAGAACATTGCTACTTCCGGTAGCAATGTTTAAGTTTTCATTTAACGTCCAAAGTATTATTCGGTGCGAATAAGTTGGCGAATGTTTTGGTGTGTTGATATCACTCCTTTGAAGGGCCGAACCAGTCGGAACTTGGCGGCCCCTTTTACCAGTTTTGGTTTTTGATATGATATCACTCCTTTTTTTTAAATTGTGTATTGACTCAATTGCACTACCGTGCAGATGAGTAATAAAGTGCCACGTCAACAAGAAATTGGTTTTCAACAATTTTCTACTACCTACGGCCTATAGGCTGAACCATTCTCAACTTAGTTACCTCTTTATTGGCTTTTGGTTTGATTTTAATTTTGCTGTAATTTGTTGTATTTAGTTAGTTTTGGTGTGTTGATATCACTCCTTTGAAGGGCCGAACCGCTCTCAACTTGGTGGCCTCCTTACCAGTTTTTGGCTTTGTTATTTTGCTTTGTTTTTACACTTGGTTTATTTTTCGTGAATTGGACGTGAATACAATTTCTTTGCAACGTTGTTTAGATTTATCGTGATACACTAGTGTGTGTCTAAGCACTCACGTCAGTATACACGTTCTCATTGTCGTAACTTTGGCCGTCCAATGAGAGACAATGCCGACAATACTAACAATGGTTATAACAATATTGTCGTACTTACGCGCCCTCCCAGGCCATCCCTGTTACGCCCCCATGCTCCAAACCATAAAAGGTACGCAGTTCGTATTGTGGTGCACCCATTCGTCCAATTTCATAGCTGGAAGCCTTCCCGTTATCTCGGAATCGATGAATAATCACCCTATGGGATTTAACATGGGGATGAGCGGACTAGCTAGCTAGTTAGTAACACATTTTCAACGTTATTGAGGGGCAGATTTTGCATTGAAAGCAGCATAGCTAGCATTCAAACTCGAGTTAATTTTTGTCAGGTGGGTCATTGCTCTCGATTTCGACACAATTTAAGCTTTTGTACCACATTATTATTTTTCCCCAAGTACCTGAAATGTGCCCAACTATGCTTCAAGATATAAGATACTGACGCAATGGCGTCGCGCTACAATGGTTTACAACCTCGACAATTGAATTGATGTGATGTTTGTTGTGATGTTTGTTGCCTAACTTGACGCGACACACTAGCGTGTGTCTAGATAGTTAACAAGATTTCATAAACTGATCATCAACGAGAATATTCTTTGTAAAATGCAGAGAACATTTCCGACCTATTTCCCTACCTATGTTCTCTACCTATTTCCAACCTGAGTAAACACAATAAGTTTTGTTGCAGCACATGAAAATTGACACAAAGAGAGAAGAGAGCAAAATAAAAAGAACTGCCAATTATTTGAAGCTTATGTATTGGTTAAGGCAGTCAGTGAAGGCAGCAAGTGAGTAATGCAACAGGTTTAAGGTATGCACCCACCTATGACACTCAACACTCCGATGATGTCACAATCTCCAAGAGCCCACAAACACATTCTGTAAAAAGTAGTCTGGTTCCCTCTTTCCGGTCTTACAAAACATCCATATAGGGGTCAAACATTTATGCATTACATTGTTGGGCATGCACTGAAGCGATTACACATCTATATTAGTTTGTGGATGGCACTTTAATCGCATTTCTGTTCTATGATGTCCGAGAAAGGTTTAGCACTCTGAGAAATACCGTGTGTTCTACACAAAGACAAACTATAATTCTTGAGGTTTTTTTGCGGGTATACATGAGTATCACAAATTTTAAGCAGAGCTATCGTGCCTCCTAAATTATAAGAAGAGAACTGGTGCCTCGGAATTTAGTTTCAGAAATTCAGATAAAGCCGTTATGCACGATCCATCATCAAGTTGTAATGCTGAAGTATGATGCGTGCACAACACGGGTTGGCCTTGGAAGGTACGACTTGTTTTGAAGTACACCTACGTTCATTCAGTGCAATTCATATAGGGATCCTTCAGGCTTGCTGTACTAATTCATACAGTGCTCCTCTGTATTGGCAAGAGTGAGATAGGGTATTGGTGATTATTGATACTGATATGTAATGCGAAGAAGATTAGTCCTTGTTCAAGATTGTTATACTTATCATCCTAGATCATCATCATCTGCTAGGAACTCAAGGAATGTGCCTTATGAGTATGTAAAGAACAAGATTTTTTTCTTAGCCTTTCTATCCAAATGCTTTCTCATGGATCATGGCAAATACAGGTATGATGGCTTGTAGTTTGGTAAGGCTTTCTAAGATTAACGCACTCTGACGACTTTGCACTAATACAATGCAGCATCAGTTTTTATTGGCTCAAACATGTTGCCTTTTTGACTTTGAGCACATATCATTGTCTCGTACCATGGTATCAGGCTTAGACACATAAATTCGAAGCGACATCCGCTTAGAATCCGATTCTGCCACCTGTAAAAATCATTATGCTAACAGCTAAACTGACCTATGGAACCACACACGACGCACGTTATTAAACTTTAACAGCAGCAGCTATGCTACACACATATTTGTCCACAGCCGTAAAAACTAAGGCTTTGGAGGATAAAATTCTTCAGAACCAATGTACGTGTTATACTGTATACTGCGCTACGGCATTCTCTTTTATCATTAAAAATTTATTAAACAATCCTTTCACCTGACACCACTAATGTAAAAAACATTGTTTGTTTAGTGCTTGCTGCTGACACAAATCAACACTACGAAATGGAGTTTGCAGGGTACGCACCAAGCAAAACAAAAAGATAATAATTTTCGAATGTGAGTATTAACCTCGTATAAGATGCACAAAGCCAACCGTACTCTTACACAAGGTGCTTCCTGGGAGGGGCTGTTAGCTTGAGGAGTGTTCAGCTGTAAAAGTAAGCGAAACCAGATGCAGATAAAGGGGTAGTGTCCAAGCTAATTCTATCCCATATCCGACCACTCATTCTGAGTCACGACTCCATGCGACTTGTGGTCAAATGAGTGGCCGTTTTTGCTTTTGTGAAAAACATATGCTGTGCAGGATTTTACCTAAGGGAATACGTATGAAAAAATCACTTTCGCTGAGATTAGTCCAAGCAGCTGTTAATTAACGAGTAGTAGACCTAGCATTTAAATGAAACTGAAGTGTGGAAGGTTTCTTTCTTAAGCCAAGGCCGACTGTGGTAGAAACTGTGTGTTTTGGTTCCCAGCTCCACTCCAGTGAAGTTAACGGCAGAAGCAAAATCGAAAACTTAGGGGTGTATGTTTACGTAACTTCTACTGCACTGATACATCAGAAGCGTCAAAGGGGACTGTTATCACCTGTATGACTAACTCAATCGGATGTGTACACATCTGGCGAAATTGTATTACAAATTTCTACAAATAAAGACATAAGTGCACTGTGGCGTTTCTAGTTCACATGGACTTTCCAGGAACTAGTAAGAGAACGGCTAATGTAGAGATGGACTGCCAGGTCTAAAGGCCTTTCAAGAAGTTGGCGGCCAGTAGCTACCCTTTTTGTATATTTGGGGCAGTTTGGGCTGCCCAAAAGCCACTCAGGCGGTACCTTACTAAACCACCAAACAGAGCAAACAGAACGTACCACTGTTAGAGACAGTCTGGCTGCAAAGTTGACGTCGCGCATGCACAGTAACGTTGCGTCAGCCGTTTAGTGCCTTCCAAAACTGCAATCACAGCTCAGCAAAATCAACAAGCTCAACAGAGCACTCGTTACATCATACCTTTAACGTGACCAGACGTTGCTAAGTGATTGGACCAGGCTAGGCTAATGGACGTGATCATGCGTGAGCAATGCCAAATTGCAAACCATCTCGGGGAGGTGGTTGTAGGTGATTGCCAGTGGTGGAGCTTTTGAGCGTGTGCGAGGTAACAGTTTTGCCAGAAACAGACTAATCGCTGGTGATGGTTGACGTAAGCAAGCCATAAGCAAGCCAAGCTATAGTAGGGAAAGAGCTGAACTGTCACCAACAGTGGTGCATTTGGTTCGTTCTGTTCGGTGCTTTAGGAAGGTACTGAGGGTTTCCCGACTTGCCCGACCTGGCTTTTGTCCACTGCATTGGAAAAATAAGAATCATTTGAAGTCGAATAAACTGGCCTGTAGATGGGAAGCAGAAAGCAATTGTCTCATAGATAGCCTTGACCAGGCGGTGGAATGTCAATCGAGAATTACACATGGCTACTCCCATTGCAGATGAGTAGGATTTATATAAGCTCCAGATGTGCCCTGTTATGGTGATCGATGTGAGAGCGTAAACTTTAAGTAGCTATGACACATGGCCTTGATTGCTGAGGTCCAAGGGTTGAACCGTGATGCTGTGATTCAGTACCTTCCTAAAGCCCCGAACAGAGTGAACAGAACGCACCACTGTTAGAGACAGTTTGGCTCCATACTTGACGTCGCGCGTGCGCAGTGATGTTGCGTCAGTCATTCAGTACCTTCCTAAACTACAACACAGCTCAACAAGCTCAGCAGAGTATTCGATACATCTACCGTCACCGTGACCAGACCTGGCTAATGGATTGACCAGGATTAGCTAATAGATCGTGACCAGGCAAGAGCAATGCCAAATTGTGAACCATCTCTGGGAGGTGGTTTGCAGGGGTGGATGTTTGAGCATGCTCGAGGTAAAAGTTTTGCCGGAAACAGATTCATCGCTGACAATGGTGACATCAATCAAACCGCATCAACACAGCTATTAGCAGGGAATGAGACAAACTGTCACCAACAGTGGTGCGTTTGCTTCGCTCTGTTTGGTCGTTTAGGAAGGTACCGAATGACTGCCGTGGTGATCGTCAGAAGGACCAGACTGATGATGATCCTCAGAAGTTATAACTTTCGGTCGTCCCTGTGGTGTCTTACCTTGCCCCTGGATGGTGCTACCACCAGTCATGAAGTGATGTATGCTTGTCATCAGCTGACACGTTGCTCAGCTGATCTATCGTCAATAAAAGCAATTTAAGCTGACAAACCAAGGTCAGTCACACAGTATTCCGTGCCTAGTGTCGATCTTTCCTCCATAGTATAACAGGCTTAGCTGTTCCTTATCCCATTCCGTCGCCATTTTGAAGTGGATTCCGCTAAGCCTATTATACTACGGAGGAAAGATCGACACTAGGCAAGGTATACTGTAGGACTGACCTTGGCTTGTCAGTTTCAATTACTTTTACTGACGATAGATTAGCTGACCAATGTGTCAGCTGACGACGAGCATACATCGATTCATGCCTGGATGGTAGCGCCATCCAGGGGCAAGGTAAGACACCACAGGGACAACCGAAAGTTATTCATCATCAATCTGGTCCTTCTGACGATCACCCATGACAGGTGGTGTAGCATCCTTCACAAGTGATTGATGCTTCCTATTAGAACCAGGTGGAGACCTGACACCTTGCTGCTTGGTTGGTGTGGATTGACGTCCAAACCCTTGTAGAGACTTTAGACCACGTGCTCGGCATAACTGGCTAAAATGTACTGTCGTCGCTTCTGAAAGTCACCGGATTTACCGGGTCGTGCCTTGTGATTCTCCCTGCGAACAGTGGCGCCGCCACTTCTCACAGTTGAAGTTAGCCACTCCAACGTTAATGCCAGCTGAGAAAGTGCAGAGTTCTCTTGAATCGGAGCTTGGGGTCTCTGCACACGCTCAGCATTCTGTACCTTTACAGTTAAATAACAGCGCTTTTGCACATGATTCAAGGCTTCCTTCAAGAAGAAGTTTGGGAATGAGTTTTCTTCCAAAGATACCAGTAACGCCAGGAGTTCTTCAAAGGTCTCAACAAGGATTTGGACGTCAATCCACACCAACCAAGCAGCAAGGTGCCAGGTCTCCACCTGGTTCCAATAGGAAGCATAATCACCTGTGATGGGTGCTACACCACCTGTAATGGGTGCTACATGTTGACCTCCTGTAGTCGGAGGCACATCATGTTCTCCTGCTGTAGTGGGAGGCTCATCATGTTCTCCCCTGTAGTGGGAGGCTCATCATGTTCTCCTCCTGTAGTGGGAGGCACAGCATGTTCTCCTCCTGTCGTGGAAGGCTCACCATGTTCTACTCCTGTAGTGGGAGTCCCAACTCGCCGCTACAAGAGAAGACAGCCATCTGGTTCTCCACCTGCGGTTGAACCAACATTAAAGCCTACGCGGTCGAAAAGAATACGAAAGGTCCCACAGAGGCTAGATCTGTTAGACTGACTCTATCTTTTCAGTTTTCTTGATTTGTTTTTCTTGTAAAAAGTTTTTTTAAATCGAAGTTTTTCTGAAAAGAAAAGAATTCTGTAAATATATTGTTGCAAATATTGTAAATATTTATTCTAAGGAATATTTATTGTTGCATGTTAAAAAGAAAAAAAAATATTTTGAATTGTTACTAAAAAAAAATTTGCTGTATCTAAAAAGGATCTTTTCGTACTATAAAGGCACTGTAAAGTACAGTAAGAATTTTTTTATTGGAGGGGGGGGGAGACTGTGGTGTCTTACCTTGCCCCTGGATGGCGCTACCATCCAGTCATGAATCGATGTATGCTTGTCATCCGTGCGTTCCGTTTGCGTGAGGGCTTCGTTTGCTGAAGCGCTCAGAATCACTGTTCCGTCTGCGTGAGGGCTTCGTTTGCTGAAGCGCTCACGACTGTTCCATTTGCAGGTGCTGAGAAAGTGCTTCGAAGCAACGCGAAGCAGAAAAATTGGCTTTTTGGCTTAGCTTCAAGATGGCCGCTCCCTTATACGTGGACGCTATCGAAGTGATGTGAGATAATGGCAAATTTTTCAGCCTAATGACCGACTCTACTGAGACTAACAGACGCCATACCGATAATTAGTTTTGTGTGCTCGCTGAAACACTAATTTATAAAACGAATTTTCAAAAAATGACGTTGCACTTCTTGACTTCCTACTGATGTGTGTAGCGAGTGAGTGCATCGTTCGCAAGTACGTGCATAGTCACAATTTCTGAAGTATACGGTACCTTCCTAAACGACCAAACAGAGCGAATCAAACGCACCACTGTTGGTGACAGTTTGGCACATTCCCTGCTAATATCCGTGTTGATGTGGCTTGATTGACGTCAACATCGTCAGCGATGAATCTGTTTCGTCAGAACTGTTAGCTCGCGCATGCTCAAACCTCCACCCCAGCAAACCACCACCCTGGTTTGCAATTTGGCATTGCTATCGCCTGGTCACATCCATTAGCCAATCCTGGCCAAATCCATTAGCTAGGTCTGGTCGCGGTGAAGGTATGACGTATCAATACGCTGTCGAGCTCGTTGAGCTGTATTGTAGTTTAGGAAGGTACTGAACGGCTGACGCAACATCACTGTGCACGCGCGACGTCAAGTTTGCAGCCAGACTGTCTGTAACAGTGGTGCGTTCTGTTCGCTCTGTTCGGTGCTTTAGGAAGGTACTGATATTTCGTAATTTTTAATTGTTTGCTTAGTTTGCCAGATTGAATCCCTTCACTACAAACAGCCCAACTAAATCTACGTCGTTTACACAGTGCTGGAAAACAAATGACGCGCGTGTTTTTTTTACCAAGAGCCTAAATATTCACAAACTAGTTATTTTTATAAAAACGCCAGCTATCTTGTTTCCTACTGCGATCGTCCCGGATCGTCCCGTTTGCTCGCAAAACGCCGAACGTCTACTGGTGACGTCAGCATTGAGCCAAGAAAGCTATTTGCTGAAGCACTTTGCCAAACGGATTGCATGGCATCAGCTGACACGTTGGTCAGCTGATCTATCGTCAATAAAAGCAATTGAAACTGACAAGCCAAGGTCAGTTTCATACAGTACCTCCCTAAACGACCAAACAGAGCGAACAGAATGCACCACTGTTAGAGACAGTTTGGCTCCAAACTTGACGTCGCGTGTGCACAGTAACGTTGCGTCAGCCATTTAGTACCTTCCGAAACTGCAATCACAGCTCATCAAAATCAACAAGATCAACAGCGCACTCGTTACGTCATACCTTTATAATAATAATAATAATAATAATAATAATAATAATAATAATAATAAACTTTATTTCATCCAGTTGAGGATATACGACAGCACAAAAAAATACAAAAACACAGAACAAGAGACGTTTGACTGGAGAGAATCACAGTAAACTGTAATAGTTCCTAGTGAACCAACCCAAGTAATGTTTGATATCTGTCCTTGAGAAGACACCCAAATCTGCAGTATTGAGCATGAGCTCATCTAAAGTAGTACGATATCGATCTAGCAGCCGACCAACCCTTCCCACCAAAGATGTCATAACTGCGGCAACAAGTCTGTTATCGTGTGAAAGCAGATTTCGATACCACTGCACGAAGTGCCCACCCAACACGACCTCAAAAGGTGACACTCCTGCTGCAATACAACAGGCAACTTGGTATACCTCAACCACAGCGGATCACCATACAGAGCACAACATGATGAGAACAGCTTTGCAAACACATGCACATCAACATTCTTAAACTTGCTGTACAAACTGTTAAAGGGTCTTAAAAAACTACGCTGGCAGCGCTGAATGTCCAAATCGTCATGAAGAGAATCAATGATGATATTTAAAATCAAACACTCATGACAGTTCAGTTCCACTAATGGAGACGGGTGCAACAATGTCACCTCTAGCACACCCATGAGCAATAAAGAAACACTTTAAAACATTAAAAAGCAATGAATTGCTGGCAGCCCACTCAGTGCAAATGTCAAGTAGTGATTGTAGTCCAGCTCGAGAGGGAGCAAAGATAATAAGGTCATCTGCATAGGCAATGCACTTAACGTTCAATCCTCCAATCCAGCAACCAGGCAAGGCCAAGCTCAGATCACACAGAAGATCATCAATGTACAATGTAAACAGAGCAGGCGAAAGGAGCCCACCCCCCCTTCCCCCCGGCTCACACCCCTACAAACAGTAAATGGCTCAGACAAGTAGTCGTCCCACTTAACAACAGCGGATTCATTCAAGTACCAAAAGGCAATAAAATTTACCATGTGGGCTGGTGCCCCTCTACCAGCAAGCTTAGCAAAGAGTTTATCAAAGTCGACCCAATCAAAGGCTTTAGACAAATCCAGCGAGGCAGAATACACTTTGCTTCCTCTGTTCAGGTAGTACCGAACAGACTCCTTGTAAACAAAGGTTGCGTCAGTAGTGGAATGAGCTTGCTTGAACCCAAACTGAGCCACTTCAGTCGCTAGAAGGCTTAAAGTCTTTTGATCAGTAACAACTCAATAATTTTTGAGAAGGACGTCGCCACTGCAATCCCTCTGTAATTATCAGAAGAACCCAAATTACCAGCCTTATTCTTGACCACTGTATTCTTGACTACGGCTAATTACTGTATTAATAAGCTGGTCCGGCAGAAAGGTATGCTTAATACATTCATTAACAAAAGAAGTAAACCATTGCACAGTACGTGGGCAAAACATTCTGAACAACTCAGCATTAATACCATCACCACCTGCCTTCCCAACAGCTAGGGAGTCGATAGCATTTTTAACATCGCATGTGGAAAACTTAACAAATTGGTCATCCCCACTCCAATTTTCCCCAAGCATGTTGCGCCAATTGACAGAATAAGTATCACGACCACCAAAAAAAAGTTCCTCATATTGAGTCTTCCAGCGACCAGCAATACTGTCGGCACCTCTAACTTTGTCAATTTCATTCAAACATGCAACCCAGGAACACCTCTCTCAATTGGCATGTTTCCAGAAAGCTTTAGATGATTTACAACTTTGGCTCATTTTTCAGTCTTAATGCTAGTCTCCCTAGCTCTACAGCGTCGTAACGCCTTCCTAAACAGATACCGTTTCTGTCGCATTATTTTCTCCTCTGGTCCAGTAGTAGGCTTTCCTGCAACCTTCTGAGCATTAAAGGCTTCCATAGAAGCCTGGTAGAAAGGCCGAACTTCATCATTCCAACCAGGGATGATTCGAGATTTCGAAACAAACTGTTTATCAGCGCAAGGCAGGTACTCACGAGAAATAGAAGTAATTAGCTTCATGGCCTTGTCATACACTCTCTCCAGTGCACATCTATGGGCATAGGAGGAGCATCCAAGTTTACAGGAACAGGTGCTAAATTCCTCCATGTGCAACGAGCTTGCCAGAGCATCTGCAAACCTAACACGATGCAGTTCGTAACTTTGTCCCAGCAAATATTAAACCCTGATGAAGTGTTTGGCTTGTTAGCGGCAAGAACACAAGGCGTAGTCGAGACAAAGAGTTTGTACACAACACTAACTGGCATATGGTCATAGCAACCCATCCGATCCAACACCTTCATCTGCATGACAACATCGTGAGCAGCACTGTTTGAGATAACATGATCAACCCATGAGGTAGTAGAATGTGCTGGACTAACAAAGGTAAAAGAGTGATTATCAAGTAAGGTAACATCAGAAAAAAATCAGTTCATAGTCATTGCGGAGAGATTCAAGTTCCTCACAAAATTTGATAATCCTACCACTATTTGGAGCAATAGGCTTATTAATCTCAGCATTAAAATCCCTATAATCGTGAGATAAGAAAATTCATAAGTTCAATGAGACTGCCAAGGGATGCAGTATAAAAAATATAGTCTTCAAGACTAGCATTGTCTCTATTGTCTGTTGGCATATATACATTGACAATGACAAATTTGCCATCAACGTGACAAACGTGGCTAATTGATTGGAACAGGCTAGGCTAGTGGATGTAACCAGGCACGAGCAATGCCAAATTGCACATCATCTCGGGGAGGTGGTTGCGGGTGTTTGCCAGTGGTGGAGCTATTGAGCATGCGCCGGAAGCAGATTCATTGCTGATGGTGGTTGACGTAAGCAAGCCACATCAACATGGCTATAGTAGGGAATGAGCTGAACTGTCACCAAAAGTATTGCGTTTGGTTTGTTCTGTTCGGTGCTTTAGAAAGGTACGGTGCTGTTTATAAACTAGAGGGAAGTCTGAGGGAAGTGAGAAAAACTGTTTCTTAACTCGAGGCGGCTGATCCAAACTCCTCCCACTTTACGTAAGCGTGACGTCATGGAGAAAAGCGCTTCAGCGCTTATCAAATCACTGTCCCGTTTGTGTGAGCGCTTCGTTTGCTGAAGCGCTCATGACTGTCCCGTTTGCAGGCGCTGAGAAAGTGCTTAGAAGCAACGCAAAGCAGACAAATTGGTGTTTTTTTGGCTTAGCTTCAAGATGGCTGCTACCTTGTATGTGGACGCTATCGAACTGACGTGAGATAATGGCAAATTTTTCAGCCTAACGGTCGACTCTATTGAGACTAGCAGACGCCATACCGATAATAATAGTTTTGTGTGCTCGCTGAAACACTAATTTATAAAACGAATTTTCAAAAAATAACGTTGCAATTCTTGATTTCCTACTGACGTGTGTAGGAGTGAGTGCATCGTTTGCAAGTACGTCCATAGTCACAATCCATTGTTAAACTTAATCCTGTTGCAGCACCTGGACCAGATGGTATACCTAGTCAATTTATTCATAAAATTAAGAACATTATCGTAGCAATATTGACTTGCCTCTTCAATAAGAATCTACAAGAAGGTTTTGTGCCCATAATGTGGAAAAAGGCCTTAATCACACCGGTCTATAAAAAGGGAGACCGGCTTAAACCTCTTAATTATAGGCCGATCAGTTTAACTGCCCATTTTTCTAAAATCTTTGAACTAATTTTGCAATGTTATATTACAGAATTCCTAGAGACTAGTAATCAGGTTGAAGTTACACAGCATGGTTTCAGAGTTGGTCACTCCACACTTTCCAACCTTATTAATTTTTACACTCAGGTCTATCATTCCTATGATTCAGGGACCCCTATTGATTTGTGTTTCTTTGACCTGGAAAAAGCATTTGACAAGGTTGTTCATCTAAAATTAATTCAAAAAATTAATGCCTTGGGTATTGTGGGAAGAATTGGCTGTCTGATAGAGAAATTTCTGTTGTCCTTAACAATTTTCAGTCTATTTGGGGTAAAGTGACGATTGGGGTCCCGCAAGGTTCAGTCCTCGGTTCCCTGCTTTTTTTCTATGTATATTCAAGATTTTTGTAAATCTTACCTGTAGCCAAATTCGCAGATGATACTAAAGCAGCCTATATTCTTAATAATTCGAATGATTGTATTTTTGCTCAAAACTTCGTTTCTCAGGCACTTGACTGGAGTCACACTTGGCAACTGCCTATCAATGCGGATAAGGTTTGCATTGTGTACATTGGGTATGCTAATCCGTGGAATGATTATGTCCTTGGCCATATCACCCATTTCCTCTGCTACTAGCATTAGAGATTTAGGTATTGTTATCGATGAGCAACTGAATTTCTCATTACATGCCAATATGATTGCTGCCAAGGCAAACTCTGTTTTGTATATTCTTAATCATACTATTGTTAGTCGATGTAAATCTGTATACCTGGTACTCTTTAAGACACTAATTAGGCCTATTCTAGAATATGGGGTCCCATTTTGGGAACCCTTATTTATCAAAGATAAAAAAAAAATATTGAAAATATACAGAGAAGAGTCACTAAACGTATTAACTAATTTGGGGCGTACGTCCTATGCCGACAGGCTAAGAGTCCTTAAGCTGCCATCTCTCACTTGGAGACGTCAGTGGTTTGGACTAATCATGATGTTCAAGATCATTAAAGGCTTAGCACCTGCTTTTTCAGATGGTTTTTTGAAAGCCACTGTTCATTGTACAATACAAGGGGTACTTCTTACAAACTCAGGGTTACAAGCCCTCACCTCAATGTTGTTAAAAATGCTTTCACTAATAGACTAATAGGGTTATGGAATTCGCTTCCGGAAACTGTTGTTTCGCATACCCAAGTTTTTTCTTTCAAAAATGCACTCGATTGCTATATTTCCGAAAACTGATACTTGTATCATGACTAAGCTGGGAGTGTTGTTTTGTATTTAGTCGTTGTATTTTGGATGTTTTGATTTGCTACTATCTATTGAATGTTGCCTCGTTTTGGCTTTTTTTCCTACTTTGTTTATTTTTTTGTCGTTATAAAATATATTTACTATTGTTAAATTCCTTTTGGAAACCAACAACGGATATGTAAATAAATAAATAAATAAATAAATAAATTCTGAAATATATTTCGTAATTTTTAATTGTTTGCTTAGTTTGCCAGACTCCCAACTAAATATACGTCGTCTACACAGTGCTGGAAAACAACTGGCGCGCGTTTTTTACCAAGAGCCCAAATATTCACAAACGAGTTATTTTTATAAAAACGCCAGCCATCTTGTTTCTTACGACGATCGTCCCGTTTGCTCGCAAAGCGCCGAAACGGATTGAACTGGTGACGTCAGCATTGAGCTAAGAAGCGCTTTGAAGCGCTTTGCCAAACGGGACGCACGGGTTTCTCTCTACTCACTTACTGATCAAACATGCTGCCATCCACCAGTAGTAGATAAGATGGTCGTGTTTCTAAACTGAAGGAAGTAAGATATGGAAAATGTCTAAATTTAGAAACAAAATCCAATTAAAGAGAGATCAATAAGCATTTGTGTTATGTTCTTAATAACATTTCTCTCGCTGAAAATAGATGTGGCAGCGATTATTTCTAATTTTTCTAAAGTCGAGAACGACAAGTAGGGCAGAGCTGTCTCTAAACTGATCGGTTTTGATGACGTTGTGGGGCGTGGCTTAGAGGAATCCATTTCACTCTTCTCTCTAGTTTAGAAACACGCCCTACTGATACAGTATTCCTTGCCCAGTGTCGATCTTTCCTCCGTAGCGGAATCCACTTCAGTCCCTTTATGTAATTTTACTTTTATGACATGTGGACCAATAATGCTCTAAGGTCAGTAAAGCAAAATGATGTATTAGCTGTGAAAACACGGAAAGCTGGCTTAATGGTGGACTCTCGTTCTAAATTTCATTTAGGGCCAATGGTCTTGCTGCGCGGGCCCCAGTAATCTTTAACCGCCTCGCCATGGGAATTTTGAACGTCGTCGTAACTAGTGTACTGTTAATTAATGCCAGTTCAATCCATCAAACCCTGACCAACGCATTTTATGAACAGATTATAATGATGCTCTTCCAACTAATTACCTTTAAGACTTTTGTTTAGCTGCCACTGGAGTGCTTTTCAGGAAAACGCCGTACAAATTTTGATCTGACAGTTGTGTCAGCACACGCATCAACAGAGGTCCTACCCAGTAAGATGAGTAGAGTGATTATAACCTACCCTCTTCTTGATCGAAGTAATTTAAAAACAAAAACACTTCAACGTGATATAACATTATATGATATAAAACCAATAATATGTTCAAAATGCAATACTGTTTTTGCAACCCAAACAGAGTTCCAGGGACACAAAAGCAGCACAATTTGTGGGGTGGCGTCCCAAACAGAGATCCAGGGGCACAAAAGCATTACAGTTTGTGGGATGGCGTCCCAATCGGAAATTAATAGCACTACGAACAAAAATGCGAGACCATCTATATGCGAACAGTGCGGTACTGCTTTTGCTTCTGAAGTAGATTTACAACTGCACCTACAGAAAATGCATGCAGAGCTTGTATTCAGGAATGATGTTGATCGGTCATCCTCCAAAAATGCAGTGGAATACACAAACCTGTCATTGTCGCATCGAGCGCGTGGTGACACAGGAATGGATGGAAGTTCCCCGACCAACTCCACTGTATCAGATTTGCAGCCGAGCATCAACGACTCAAGCGATGTTGATACGCGCAACAGCAAAACGACTGGTTCTTGGTTGAACGCTAGTGTTGTCAAACCATGCGAATCGGAGTGCAGTGGTAACCAACATAATGTTAGTAAACCTTCAGAAGGTTTTCGCAAGGAGCGGAACAGTGTACACGACTTAGATCTCCACAATCAAAACCTTTGGAGCAAAAAGCTTTACAGTTTTATCACTTCTGAAAATACTATCGCAGGTAATGCACAATCCCGCACAATCAGTGTGAAGCTTCACACAGAATCGAACGAAGAAAACTCAGAAATGGGCCTATGCACTGAATGCAACACAGCTTTTGCCTCACAAAAGCTATTACGACTGCACGTTCAAACACATGCAAGCGAAAAACTTTTGAATAAACCTCACACAGCTATCCTCAGTGACAATGTGCGAGTACTGATTAATGATGATAGGATACTTAACGAAAAATGTGACTTAGCCTTTTGCCGAAAATGCAACACAGCTTTCACTTCCCACACAAAATTACAATTACATATTCAAACACATGAGATTGAAACACTGGCCAGTTGCAGCAAGCCATCACTTACAATTTCTGATGATATACAATCCATGATCATGGACAAATCTGGAATTGCCCTGTGCAAAGAATGCAATACAGCTTTTGCCTCCCAAAGAGATTTACAATTACACTTTCAAGTACACTCTGCTGAGAAACGGTACGATTCAAGCAAATCGTCACCTACAATATTGAATAATGTCCCTTTCCGCATATTAGTTGGTACAGAGAATCTCGATGTGCACCTCTGCATGAAGTGCAACACTGCTTTCAATTCCCAAAGTGATTTACAATTACACATTGAAACGCACGTAGCTGAAAATATGAACAGTGTTAGCGAATCTGTAATTAGTGGTCCTAATAATAATCGGTCCCACCCCTTAGTTTCTATGGGTGATCATACAATGCTTACCAGTGCCAAATCTGAGATTAACATGTGCAGAGAATGCAATACGGCTTTCGCATCTCAAAGAAATTTAAAATTACATATTCAAGCACATACAAGTAAAGAACAAAGTAGCAAATCTGCATCTACGATCCCCAGTAACGTGCAGGCAAGCTTGTTACAAGTCTCCAACGAAGATTGTCGCACAGCTTATAGGGAGAAATCTTATGTAAACTTATGCATAAAATGCAACACCGCTTTCATTTCTTTACAAGATTTGCAATTACACATTCAGTTGCACGAAACTGAAAAGTCGTCCAATGTAGCGACTCGATAGCAGTTTTCAGAAGCATACGGCAGTAAATACAGAAAAGACGGAAAGTAATCTTAAACAGAACCTTTTAAAGTTCACAGTGAAAACCGCGAACATACCCAAAACACACAAATGCTTTATCTGTGACAAAACATTTCGTTCAACTGGTGTTTTGAGAAACCATGTTATGTACGTACACGCTTCTGAAAAGCCATTCAAATGCAATAAATGCCGAACAATATTTTTGTGGAAAAGAAGTTGGACGAGCAACGCATGCTAAAGCGATATCTCATAAACCTAAAGAATCGCTCAAGTGGCATAATACGATGCAAACATTTAACAAACCACACAACTGCCTTAACTGTAGGAAATCGTTTTGCACCACTAGTGATTTGAAACGCCACCTTTCTGTTCACACTGGTGAGAAACAATTCGAATGTGACTAATGTGGAAAAGGTTTTTCCAAAAAAAAACCAGTTGCAGAAGCACATTGAAAGTCACGCAGAAACAAAAATATCCAATGACCAGATTTGTTAGAGTTAAAAAGTAAAAACTGATGAACAGGAAGTAGTTGCTTATCTTCCAAGCAACATTCACCATTGACAGTTGTCACTCCCCAAATTGCAAGAGAAATTCGTCAACGAAGCTTAATACTTAAGTATCCATATCTCTGCAACCATACTAGTTGGAAATGAACGGTTAGCAGTATTGCGAAAAGAATTGCAAGGGCTGAATATTCAATATTTCAATTTGGATGCTGGAGCTTTATCCCGAAGGAGCATTACAGGAACGTAAAAAAAAATCAAAAACCACGAAATTGGGCCACGTGGTAAGTGGAAAATGAAAACGCCGAGCGACTTCTCTTGGGTACTAGCCATATGGCGAGCACAGATTGATTGACATTCATGATGGTTGTGTGACGGTGCACGTCACTGGAGCTGCTCACCTTGCTAGCCAAGCGCTCGTCATTGTCTTAATACAGTTAGTAGGATGCAAGGAAACAACACGCACCTCCGGGTGAAAATGGTAATAAACCGGTTCGATATTTGGCCTGTCGTTCGGTTTTGGAGTGAATCATCTGTGATATCTGTAGCAGTATTGAAGAAGCATAGTCACAGTTGGTTAAGTGTAAACAACGAACAACCGAAGGGCATCGAATGAAAGTACTTTTTTAGCATGCAGACTTATTCGTCACAAATATCGTGCAAGGCTCTTTAGATAGCCTAGTAACGATAGAGGTCTGGCGCCATGGCTTCGGTTAGGAACGCGACAAACTTCCCAAGTAGTGATAACGTCATAAAACGAACTACTTAAATGAGTTGCAGTTTTCTTCGATGTTCCTCATGAAGCACAAGTAAGAAGGCTTTCTACATGTACCTTTAGTTAAATTTTTTGCTACAAATCTATTTTAAAATGTGGCAACTAGTAGGAATAATGATATTCGGTATTCTCCCAAAAAATTTTGTATACATTTATGCAATTTTGGTATTGTAAGAAGGTTTAGAGAATAAGCATTTTGTTTTTGTTTTTTGAGGAATTGTCTTATATCGTAAAAGAAGGAAAAATAAGGTGGCGACTGCCTTTTTCGAAAGCCTAAAATGAAACTAGATTGCGTGAGGGGGAGGGTAAGTATCTGAAAAAGACAAGGCGAAAATGAGCGTTGTATGCCTTTATGTCCGTTTTGCCAGATTATTCATCAGGAAACCTGATCTACTACCGTGTCTCCCCTTAATAAGTCAGGTCACACATTTTAATCACTATCATATGCTTAATTTAATGGTATTCAGTAGAGAGCATTTGGTTAAGTTTTCAGCCAAATAATTCAGTATTCGGCATATTCGGCCATTATTCAGCACAGGGCCCAGTAACTTGGTATGCGGCAAATATTTGGTATTAGGTAGCCCTATTCAGTCATATATTCAATATTCGGCAGGTTGATTATTCAGTTGTATATTCTGTATTTGTTGTTCGGCGGGGAAAGTGTTTGGTTGTGTATTTGGTATTCGACAAAATTTATACTCGATGCACCTCTAGCAACTTGGAGAATATCTGTTGTAACACTGGGGTTATTTTTGGCGCATTCAACACAAAAACAGCTTTATGTGATAGACTTTGGAACATAGTCCAGGCTACAAGCAGGTGTACCTTGTTTCATATATAATGTTTTTTGACGTTTCCTGGAGTACGTTTTCCTCCTAAAACCGAATCCGCCGAGTGCCAGACGCTAAACGTTGAGCTACATTTTTTATAACGTCAAAAAGACGTCATTTACACGTTTTTTTTATACAGCGGGTAAAAGAAAGGTCGTACGACTTTAGAAGCCCTAATATCATTTGTAGCCCTCGAAATAAGCTAAAGAATGGTTCAAACCTTGTCCTTGTATCATTAATAGCAACGGAGTTACGTCCCGTTGAATATTACGTCATATCACGTCTTTGTGACGTTTCCTCGATGTGTGGCTTCCCTGCGGGTCATGAAAAGGTCGTACGACTTTGGGAGCCCGAATACCATTTGTAGCCCTCGAAATAAGCTAAAGAACGGTACAAACCTTGTCCTTCTATCACTCATGGCAACGGAGTTGCGTTCGGATTACGTCGTATCCAGTCCATGTTAT
>JAHWFP010087522.1:0-30566 GCA_023313725.1 Lithobius niger
CAGTCTGTCTAGAGATCTTTGTGGGTGAGAGCTAATTGATTTTAAATTGGTTCACTGGAGCGCTCTTCAGTTCCACTCGGCTTCTACGCGAAATTGCTCTCAATGCAGCGCCAAGCCTTCACGATTCCACTCGCCATGCATTTCGGAATCAGCCTATTTATGAGTCCGATACTCTCTACAGGGGTACGATTCCTAAGGTTGCGCCTCATTTGGACATTTCCTGTAAGCCTAAGCCACCCACAACATCTGAGAAGAACTCGGGCCTGTTTCGACTTCTCATCCGGAACCACCTAAGGATGACTGGGTTCAGCCCCGGTTCGACGGACCTTCTGCTTCCTCTCTTCGTCGCGCACAGTTGCCCTTTCGTTCCAAAGGCCAGGGGCGCGGACACGGTCAGTCCCTTGGCCGTTCCTCCACACCGAACCGCCTGACCCGTCTCGCTTCCCCCGGACTACAGTACCGTGGATGCTCCCGACATTGACATTTTCTCGTCCCTGTAACCAGTAGGGGCTGGATTCGCTTCTATATACCAGCCTGGCGGACCGTAATGACCGATCGTGTAATTCTTTCCATTGTCTCCCACGGTTTCCTCCCAGAGTTTCTTCATCCTCCTCCCTTGCGAAGTCTGCCTTGGGAATTGGAGGCACCACCATCCGCCGTATTGTCCGGGGAGATCCTTGTTCTTTTTGCAAAGTATGGGATACGCGCCGTTCCCAGTCCGGTTCGGCCAGGATTCAACAGCAGCATTTTTTGTGCCCCAAAAAGACTCGGGGCTCCCGTGTTATTTTCAATCTCCGTCCACTCAACCATTACATCAAGAATCCTCATTTTCAAATGGAAACAGTAGACTCAATCCGACATTCGTTACTGCCCGAAAACTTAACAATTTCCTTAGATCTAGCCAACGCATATCTTCACATTCCGCTCCATGTCTGTCTGGCACCTCTTCCGTTTCATTTTCGCCAGCACAGTTTACGAGTTCCTTTGCCTTCCGTTCGGGCTGAACACAGCCCCACGAATTTTTACCCTCATTCATCGACCCGTTCTTGCTTCTCTACATCAACAAGGCATCCGGATCCACGCCTTCCTCGACGACTGGCTGCTACCCCACCAAGAGGCGGCTCCTCTTCTTGCAAATCTTCATGCCTTCACGTCTCTTTTGACCAGTTGGGATTCGGTATTAACGCTCCCAAATTCCGCTTTCAACCAGCGCAAGCTTTCACATTCCTCGCGGTATACTTCCACCTTCTCCATTCCACTGTCATGCCGTCCCCCGATCGTATCATGGGTCTCCTCGCGTCGGCCCGTTCCTTCCTGCGTCTTCCACAGTACACGATCAGGGACCTCAGTTTGATATCGGGACCATCGATTCCCTCGACGTAGTTCCGTACTGCAGATGGATGGTCCGGCCACTTCATTATTTTCGCTCGGACGAATGGGGTGATCCGCAGTATGCCCTTTTGCTTCCGCCGAGACGCCTCAACCAGCAGTTCCGTTTGCAACCCTGAACTGGTGGATGGATGTCCTCCACTTGACACAGACGGTGCCGTTACACGAGCCGTCAGCGGACCTGCGTCTTGTCACGGATGCCTCCCTATCAGGTTGGGGAGCCCACATTGGCAACAACACTGTGTTAGGCTCGTGGGAACCCGGTACCGTCACCCACATCAATGTTCTCGAGCTTCACGCTGTCCTCCTCAGACTCGCTCACTTTCGCAATTTTGTCTCCGGCCGGCTTGTACAAGTTCACGTCGACAACACCACAGCCGTCGCCTATCGTCGGATGGGGGGTGGAACACGGTCCCGATCCCTTCATCTTCTCACGTCTCAGATCTTTCGTCTTTGCATCAATCTTCGGACCTGCTTCCTACCTCTTCACATTCCAGAGAATCGCAACGTTATCGCCGACTTCCTTTCTCGTCGCATTCCTCCATCAACGGAATGGGCCTTACACTCCTCGATCTGCTCTGACCTCATCGCAGTCTGGGGCGGCCCATGATAGACCTGTTTGCCACAAGGTTCAATGCCAGACTTCCCCACAACGAAGGCCAGGGTTGAAGTTTTGCTTTAAAAATCGTCACTTCCATAATTTTTATTACCTGATTAGCCCACAATGAACGCGTTTCTTTACAGTTCAATGGGGAAATTCCCAAGATGATGGCTCCCACTACCCCGTCTTTGGTGACAACACGCCGATCTAGGCCACCGGCTGTTTGGATTCTCCCCTGCATCGGGACTTCAGTTTGTCGTGGGCACGCAGGGGATCCGTTGTCCCTCATCTGTCTATCCCGGCTCCCTTCACCACATATTTCATATTTCGCTGCCAGCTTTTAGTGATTTTTTGGGATTGCCTATGGAATGCACCAACAGAATTTACGACGGGGAAATAAAAATCTGTGCTTCCTGTTGGTATGAAGTTTAACAATATTTGTGCAAATAGTGCTTCAGTAATATACAACAGTAAAGCAATTTTTTTTAATTTTTTAGGATTAAAAAAAATTATTTCAGTGTTATAAAGGCCAACCGCTAGACTTGAACATGCGTCTTAAAAGTCACCACACTCCCAACAGTTTGCTCTCCTCCACATCTAATTTGCAATAAATCTAGGAAAACATGTTGCATCTGTGGAGATTGTAGTTGTTTCAAAACAGCTTGTAATAAAGTTCTGCCGTTGTGTTAGCTATGGTTAGTTTCGTTTATTTATGGAACGGTGTTGCTTCTGAAGTTCTGGTCGCTTATTAACCCCTGGTCCCGCTCAAACCTGTAACATCCATCCAGTACTGGGGAAATAATGAATGCGTGCACGCATGTGTGGCAGTGGTTGAACTATATCAGCATGAAACACATGTAGCAACCGTTGATTGCAGCGGTAGTTACTTTTCATCTTTGGTATTTTCATATCATTTGTATCTTTTCATCTTAAAAGTTAGAAGGGTGGGCATTTCGTGAAGGGAAGAATTGTGGATGAAAAAGCTGGTAGTGGGTATTCACTTGAAGATGCATGTATGGTATTTCTGCCAACTTCAGAAGCTGACAGAGGTTGCCTTTTCACAGTTTTTTTCTTAATTTCACCGACATTCTGGCAGGGGTACGCTCTACGCTGCACGTCAAGTTCTACTTATCTCACAGCGATTCGTGCGTACTGGTGACTGTATGAAGCAAGTTTTAATTTCCCTCTTTTTGGCGTAACAAATGGCGTGCATAACCTTTCATGTTTACGAGCTTTGATTGGATCAAACCCTTTTTAATGCTTAAAAGTTTGGCTTTTTTTTCCTGTGATTTACTTGATAATTTTGGTGTTGCAGGTTGTACAATCAGCTTATGGAGAAACTAGTCAGCTTAGCACAGTCAGGAAATTTGTAAGTTTGTGTGACTCTTATATTATTATTATAATAAGTAACAATTTTTATTTTGAAAATTTAATGTTTCAAAACGTGCATTTTGTTATTTCCAGACGATGGCGTCATTATCACCTAACTTTGGTGATGTTATCCATGCTACTGCGTTACGATGTTCCCCCTCCCAATTGCACTGTAGAATTATTTGTACGTAATCTCATCCATGACACACTCAGTGTTCGCAAAGTGTCAATAGCCTCTGTTGCTGCCATCTTGAAGCAGTTAAAAAGAATGCACAAGAAAGTTACTATTGACCCATATTCAGTTAGAGAAGAAGGGACTTTGAGCCCTGAACCTGGCACACCACCGACATCATTGTTCCCAGGAGACAGACCAGACAATGCTTGGCTTCAGTACTCGTCAAAATTCTGTCCTAAAACTAAAGAGGAGTGGTTGAAGAGGGTGTTTGTTGAAAAAACACATTACGGGTTCTACACGTGGCCTAGGTAACTTTTATTTATTCCTCGATAACTTTTTGAATAATATTTCATGAGCCAATCTGCTTATCTTATCGGTAGCCTATAATGCTGGGCCGAAAATACTGATCTTTCGACTCGATACTTGCCGATATCTGCTGTATCAGCGGTATCTGCTAAAGATTTACCGGTATTTCTGTTGATTTCTCACCAACTCTTTTGGCCCAAAACTGGCAGTTAAACAATATCTAGCACTACTGGAAATAAAACAATGAATTTAAAGAAAAGGAAGAAATAAATTTAAAAAATAAAGAAGTAATTCGGGTTAATCTCCGTAGACACATCACTTAGTGTAACGTGCGTATTCCATCACATGCGTTATTAGTTACTGGTCCTAATATATCTTGCCGTGGAAAAAAATGTAATAATAGAAGGTTTCATAATAGTTTCACCCGCTATTGTTCCACATTATTTTAGTATGCAAATTTTCTGTCTTATTCTTTTCATTAAAGTAAATCCTAACACGACGCGATGGATTAGGCCCAGGCAATAAGGATCAAAGAAAAACGATACTTGGTAGGGCAAAGAGGGCCAAGACGCTTCTTTCCATTTTACAAAGTTACTTGCGGTCCAGGCCAAATGCAAACACTGGAAGCGGGCATGGTGAGAGAAGTAGTGACGTCACAAACCACCTCCGCGGTTCACAGCAGGCGCATTAACTAAAAACCACGAACAGCTCTCTGTATAGGACGCCGTCAACAATTTAAAGGTCTTTTTGACCAGGTGAGCCTAACAAACCAGCCATAACAAGAAGAAGCATAAGCACTAAACAGTGCATTCAGGAAAGGATGTTTAAAAACAGTAATTAATAAAAAAGAAGAATTTACTGTTTCCTATAGTTGCAGTAAATAATTTTGTTGTTTTATTATCTTTTTTTTTTACTACAAAAGGTAACAATAATGATATTGTAAATGAAGGTATTTTGAATTCCGTTGTTTGAATTCCGTTGTTTGTGCCGCCAGCAGTCATATTTTTTAGATGTGCTTCCTTCCAGTGTTCTGATAGGCTGTGCATGTAGATTTGGTGGAAACAGCATCCACGACATCACACCATGGCACGAAAGCAGGCGCTCGACACGATGCACGACAGGCTTACCTGATCTTTGTAAGAGGGCGCGCTATTGGTTGAGCGCAAGGCGGTTTTTCATTGCCGCGATGACATCATCATCTCCAGCAATGACTAGCTATGCTTTGCTTTTGGAAGTGCGGATTGCAAATTGTGTCGTATTATTAAAACTCTTGATGTTCAAAGGAGATCAGTAAGGAAAATTTCCATGAAAAATGAAACAATAATAAAACGCTACTTAAGAACTGCCCCTATAACTTGAAACGAGTTGGTAAACAATGCGCATTTTCTAAACAAAATTTGCCGATCGTCAATTCAATCGAAGTCTGAGGTATCATTGACCATTCCGTGTAGCATTTCTGACTGCATTCGTATGCAACAATGCAGACACATTGGGTGGTTTGTTTTTTTGGGAGGGGGTTTAGCTAGTGTTCAGACAAAAAGTCACATTAGTAAATAAGTAAAATATGCAAAACTGAAACCTAGATACACTAATAAACAGTAAAACTACTTCGAATAAAAATAAAAGTTCAAATAAGTTTAATGCAGTAACAAAGAAGATAATAATTGCAATTCAGTAGAGCTAACTAAAGTAAAAAAAAAATGTTGTATGTAGAAACTCATGTATTTCAAGGTAAAATAAAATAATGTTCATTAATTAATATTTAAGTGAAAAATCCTTAACTGAAAACGGAAAGTTTTTCTTTTTGTTATTATTATTTTTCACTGAAAAGCAGTGCTAGGATCGGGACTTGGTATTGGTGATCGAGACTCGGGACCGGTAGATCGTTCTTGTTGAGATAGGGATCGAATCAGTAAAAAGTGGTATCAGTCCAGCCTTATTAGCTTTATCTGTACTGGTTGTATCATTAATTTCGTCCTGTGATTTATTGCGTATGGTGTGTAAAATAATGCTGAATTAATCTAACATTGTTTATCGTTATTCAGTATGTTAGGATAGTGCCCAAAACTGAGGAAGTTATGCTAATTCTGCTTGTGGTTGTTGGTGTATTAGCTACAGCAATTTTGGCTGCTGCTCCATTTATATGTGCTGCAATGTTTTCTTGTTAATTTACAGGCAGATGTTAATTTATGCCAATTACGAAGACCAGCCAAGTTTGGAAAGATCACGAAATGACTTACCTCAGGTACAATGCAAAAACCAGTAAACGGCGTAGACAGTGATAATATTCAGACATATTAAATGATTTGAAAACACTTATATCACCTCCAAGAATGTTTCAACAACAGTTCACTTAAATTTTCGAGGAAGAAAACACCGTTCCTCTTCTTCAGAAGACCACACCACAGCAGAGAACGTTCGTTTGATGTACTCTTACTCAATGTTGCACTTTAAATCTTCGCACACATGCTGCCGACCACTGATCTCTATGTTATTCACTAGAGGGCCGCTCGACGACTGCTGTCAAATTCCACTTCGTGTCTAGTTTGCTAATTAGAGGCAATGGGATAAGTTCTTCAATTTGGTCGTGGGATGGGCCAGTAAGGTTCATGAGAGGCACTCGTCGACGAGAAAATCTTTTAATTGCGAGGGATTCAAGTGCCCGGAGGTGTGCTTCTTGTTTGGTGTTGGAGTGGAAGAGCACTGACGCCTGGTCCCAAGCAATGTTGTGGTTCTCGTCGGGTGTCTCCCACGTGCTCCTTGAGTCGTAATTCCACACAGCGTTTCGTTTCTCCGATGTAAGTGGCATTGCAGTCCAGGCATGGCACCTGATAGACCACTTTTTGGAGATTGCACACCTCAGGTGGTGGTAAGCACACAATATCAGCCGGCATCACAGAGGGGGGGGGGGATTAGGCGGTGGTGGTGCACTATTCTTTGACTTGCTTTGGGTTAAGTAGCGGCGGGAGGGAGGAGGGGGAGGAAGGCGTCGAAGCAGTAGCAGCAGGTTTGGAGCGCAGCAACTTTTTGATACTGGGAGGATAACGATGCCTGCACCGGACTCCAATTTTGGCGAGGATGTTGTGGATGGAATCACTCACACCAGGAAGGTAGGTAACGCATTCGACAGGAAAACTATCTTCGACTTTGTGAGATGTGTCAACACCTACCCTTCGTTGTTGAATTCTCGCTTTGGCTCGGCCTCATGCAGCCTTGGGCATGCTGTTGATCCACCTCGCAGGAAATTCTCGTTCAAGGAAAGTGGTCTTGGGGTCACGCAGGAAGGTTGCATGTTGGGATTGCCCAACATCAACGCAAGACCAACCTCAATATTGCTTGGGACCAGGCGTCGGTGCTCCTCCACTCCAACACCAAACAAGGAGCACACCTCCGGGCACTTGAATCCCTCGCAATTAAAAGATTTTCTCGTCGACGAGTGCCTCTCGTGAACCTTACTGGCCGTTCCCATGACCAAATTGAAGAACTTGTCCCATTGCCTCTAATTGCCAAACTAGACACGAAGTGGAATTTGACAGCAGTCGTCGAGTGGCCCTCTAGTGAATAACATAGAGATCAGTGGTCGGCAGCACGTGCGCGAAGATTTAAAGTGCAACATGGAGTAAGCGTACATCGAACGAACGTTCTCTGCTGTGGTGAGGTCTTCTGAAGAAGAGGAACAGTGTTTTCTTCCTCGAAAATGTAAGTAAACTGTTGTTGAAACATTCTTGGAGGTGATATAAGGGTTTTCAAATCGGGTACAATTTATGAAACCTATGTTTAGATATTAAAATTAAAATTCTTTACACAGCATAAAATAAAAAATTCATGCACTCGAGCCGTAACCTGATTTTCATTCTGAAGTCAGTTGAATGTCCATGCCCACAGTTATGTTGGGGGATGGACAAGAGCTGGTATCTTTTGGACCACAGTTGAACGGCACAAGGGTTGGCCGTTAACCATGGCCCGAAGTTGTCAGATTTTGCCAGACAAGAAGCAACCACAGCCTATGTTAAACTGGCAAAGTTGGGAAGTTACACCTTTTATGAAGTATTAAACAGAATCGAAATCAGGGCTCGATGAGAGTTACCTTTTGACTGCGTCAGTATGGCTCAGTGGTAGAACGTATGCCTTTGGTCTCAAAGGTTGTGGGTTCAATTCCCCGTTCAGGCAGTCTGACATAGAAGTCCAAATGGCAACGTAAATAGGTTTGCGTCTGTATTTAACTTTTTAGAAGTATTTAAAAAAAAAATAGATAAAATTGTTGATATTCTGTGCTACTGAATGCATTTTATCCATGATGGAAGTTCTGTGCCTCCTTTCTGACCAGCCCTGCTAGATGCCACACACAAATGCACATATTGATGCTGCCTTGTCTGTGTTAGCAGCAGGAGCCTATAGAAAACAACTAGGAGTGTGTGTGGCTGGTCTATGTTAGGAGTGCTTAATTTAGTACGATGTGCTAACGCCAGAAGGAGCAACAATACTGCGCCTGCGCCAAGTTGTCTAAAATCGAAACTTTAACTTAGCACGCGAAGCAGACGTGTGCTACGAAAGCAACGCTCTATTTTATTGTTGGCTAGAGCAACTTACGAACAACTGATTGTCTGTTTAGTTTTTTTTTAGCATTACTTTGGTATTGTTTCCTTGTTAAACACTTAACTGTTTAAAAACAAAGGACCGAAACTAAGCCTTGAGAACGTGACGCACACCTCTAATCATCTCGTGCAGGTGGCGACCTCTGTAGCCACTCCTGACTTAACACTGTAGTAGAAGTTACCGAGACACGCTCCTAGTTGATTTCTATAGGCTCCTGGTGTTAGGCATTAGGAAACGTTTTTTCTAGCACTTGCTGGGATTATCCTGCTTGAATAGATAAATACTTGTTACTGTTGTTCTGATTTTGTTTGGTAACGTTATTTTAATTGACTGAAATTAAATAATCTTAATACAGAGGATTCATTGTGTATGCTGGCTGCTATAACTGACCTGTAATCGCTGAAATTTCCTTTTTGGATATAGGTTGAAGGCATTTTGTATGATTTCTTCAGTCAAGAGACTAGTATCAATCAGTGGATTCAATACTTGTCGTTAGAAGACCGAAAAGGAAAAGACAAGTTTGATGCAAAACGTTTCATTCTATTCAAAGTAAGCAGACAGTTTTACAAATCCTATCAGTAAATAATTGGACTTTTTTTGGTTTGTTTTTATGTTAATAGTATATTTTTCTTTCTAGGGATTGTTTCGCAACTTCGGTGCTGCGTTTCTGCCATTATTCCGTCCACACTTGGAACGACTAGTTGCCGACTCTCACGAAAGCAGTCAACGCTGCGCTGCTGAGATTATTGCTGGGTTAATACGAGGGAGCAAACATTGGCCATTTCATTTAGTACGCCCTTTTTATTGCTTTATTTTTTAAACATTCTATTATCAATACTAGTTTAATTTTGGTGAATATGGAAGTTAACTTTTCACGAAGTTTGTCTGAAATACAGAGCCACATTTTCTACGAGGAAGGCATATGGGGGCCACCCCGGCATTAAAAAAGCCCAACAGTTAAGCTTGTGGCACACTGCTCCATTCCGTTCCGACGACGAAGAGAGCCTCCAGGGCCATCGTAGTTAGCGACTGACTGCAATGGATGGCCCAACACACATTGCTTCCGTCCCTAACTACGGTGGCCCTAGAGGATCTCTTTGGTCGTCGTAACGGAACGGAATGGAGCAGTGTGCCACAAGCTTTATGGTTGCAGACCAAGGATGTTTGATTTCTTGGTCGAACTGTAGTCATCCAAGACTTGTGTTGACAAAGCACAATTCCATTCTTATTGTGCACTATATTGTGTATACACTCTATAATCTAATGTGTACTCTACATTTTATGCAGTTAGTCAAAGGATAACTCTGTGAACCTGCTATAGTTTGTTTCACATTACATTTGAAGGAAACTGACTGTATGGCACCACATTTCCTTCCACTAGAAGTGAAAAAACATGTAAATATCCCACTCGTAGACTCTAACAGTAACTGTGTACAATCTACAAGTGTGATATCCACATGTTTTTGCACTCTTAGTACAAGGAAACGTGGCATCATACAATCAGTTTCCTACAAACATAATGTGGAACAAAGTATAGTAAATAAATATGTTCAATTTTGAAATTTGAAACTTGCAATATCTTAATCTTGGTGACAGTCCGTGCCTTGATATTCCCTCCCTCCCCCTTCCCCCCCCCCTCTTTTTCTTAGTGCATATAGAAGCTCCGAGAATGTTCGTCAAAATTCAATGGAGGTTTTTACTTGATATATACTTCAAAAATAACGCTTAAGTCAATATCACAGTAGAACAGTTTTGTTGCTGTGGTAAGTTTTTGATGAAGATGTGTGGTCTTCTGATGGACTTCTGAGGCATACCTAAGTTTGAATTACCATGTAACCAAATTATAAAAACGAATTTTAGGATGTTACCCCTTCAAAATCAATTGAGTGCTTCTTTCCTCTGTAACAGTAAATCCTTTTGAAGACTTAATCCTCATCTGCGAAATTCTTAAGTTTGACATCTGTAACGGTGACTTTTCTGCTTTGCGTATGCACCGGGTAACATTCCTTTGGGTTGGGGAAGACTTCTATGGTATCGTTCAGGGCGAAATTTTAAAGAGATTCTGTTGGTTTATAGCGTATTTACTTATACAAGCCGCTTTGGGTTCTAACATATCCTACACACTGAAAAAGCAGCAGATATCGAGTAGTATGTCCAAGTAATAATTTCCTTAAAGCTTTGTGATTTCATTTGAACAACCCCACCGTTCTAATTCCGCTTTGCTGCAATTACGGAAACATGAATTACGTAACATCCATCTGGGCAAAGAGTGAGCAAGTAATGTGAATCTTACAAGCGACTGTTATGCAATCACTTTGGGTTTCCATCATTATTAAAAAAATGCGATGGAAAATGATATTTTATCTCGTCCCATGTTTTTCTATCTTCTGAAACAAAAAAGAAACAGCGAGTAGCCGGTTTGGGCATGAATGACATTGATTGTCATGTTGAAGTGGAATTAGAATAGCGGTGTTTGAATCAAATTGTTATTGCTTTGAATTGTTACTATCTGCGGAATACTTTCCTTTAGTTTTCGGCTTAAATCGCTAATTTAATGCTCCATAGCCCAAATTTAACAAATTTGAAACTATACCTAACTCTACCACCAGATGGCATGCTTGCTTACCATCAATTACCCATCAAGCCATACCATCAATTCTCACTTTTCGCTTTGGCATCATCTTAGTAGGTCGATGCTTTTTGTGCTCCGGCAATTAGCTAGGTTAAAATGTTCCAAACTTGCCAAAAAAATTTGGAAATGGCATTAGAGGCCATAGTTGAGTGTGCACATAGGAAAACCCCAAGTGATAAACATCCTGCGTGCCGCAAATGCAGAAATTGTGACTTGATTACGAATCCGTTCTTCATTTTGTCTTCTGCATTCGGTCGACGTTATTGCCTGGAAGAAATCGGACCAAAAGCCGTCCAAAGTAGTCATTCGGGTTCTTCCGATCGTTCTACCCTGGCATCTGTTCACAGCACTTTAGACAAGAGGTTAGTTAGTTGCCCATTTAGGTTATGAACATAACCAGATTTTATTAACTAAAAAATGTGTTTTGAAAGTCGAATCTTCTAATAGGCCTGCTACCAAAGTCAGCTCACACGTTAGTTCTAGCGCCAGGGACCAATAAGTTCAATTCTAGTCGGTCTACGCATGCACGAAACTCTGCAGTAAACCTTACCAACTATTTACTAATTTCCGGGAAAGTGTGGCATTACAGACTAATTCCTTAATGTCATCCATTCCTCAAGGAAAATTAGAAATAAGCCACTAGCGAAAATTATACACTAGAAATAACGTAGTTCAGTAAGCCACCTTTACGCACTTACGTTTCGTCGGAGTGGCATGACCCGGATTCGAACCAGCTACCCACTTTGCCCCCAGATCACTTTCATAGCGCCTTAACCGCTATGGCCACATTCTCCACTGGCCACATCCTCCATTCCTCAAATCATTACTTTGAGACTCGGTGAGAGGAAACATGATCTAATCGCGCAATCCAATATGATCGCTCTGTTGCCAGTCTTGTCAGAAAGAGCGCACAGCGGAAGGAGGGAATGTGATCGCTGTCGTGGTTTTGCTGCAGCTCCAGGATTTTATGGACACCTCTATAGTGTTGGTGAGAAAATTGGCCTTGGGCAAGAATTCCACCGATTTTATTGTTTCCTATTTTACCGGGTCATGTATGAAGCAATCATCATCTGCTAAGCAAACGCCTTCGTCAGTGCCTAGTATCAGTCTAGTATCCGCAAAATTGAAAAGGGCACTGCTACTCTGCGTTCATGTAATAAGAGGAGTTCAAGTGGCGACAAGAAAGATCTTCTTGGGAGAAAACAAGAGAAGACTTAAATAAAAATTTGTGAACAGTGAGACAGTCCAGGTTATAGCCAGGTCTCCTAATGTGCATGATAAGAATAAGTCATAATATGATATTTCTCCACGTCACCGGTTATCTCAATTGGAAAGAGATGAGGTGGTCGTGTACGAGTTGGCCCGTAACCATCTTTCACGGCATCTCTGCGTGATGTACGAACGAGAGCATAGTATGTAGTCGCCAGTTGCCTCAATCGCCACGGCATCGGGACATGATGGATGAAGTCGATCCTTTACAACGGCAAGCACATAAGTTGCCCATGTATGACAATTTGACGACTGTGAAGTCAGTGAGTGCTTCATTTACAATGGCTTTTAATTATCAAAGTAAGAATGTTGACATTTTTAAACCTTCTGTTTGACAACGTCAGCCGAAAACTAAAGGGAAGATAGTAAGGAACGGAATTTTAAAATATAAAATTAGTTTTTACTATCCTAATTAACCTTTAGTTTGAACTCGCCTTCCGTCCCCTCTCTCGGTGAACCTGGATGTTCACAAGCGAAAAGTGAAGATTGCTACTATGGCCTGATGGGTAATGGGTGTTGAGTGGGCATGCCATCCCGTGGTGGATTTAGGAATAGCTTCAACTTTATTATATTTGGATATTTGAACATTAAATTAGCGATTTAAGCCGAAAACTAAAGGCAAGTATTTTATTATAGTAAAAACTAATTTTATAATTTAAAATTACGTTTTCTATGTCTAATGGATGTATAAGATAACAAACTTATCTTTAATTAATGAAATGTGTTGCCCAACCTTGGAACGTCCTTCGACCTTGTGTGACGTTTGCCCCCTTGCTGAACTTTTTTAAGCCCCTTTTAGTCATGCTGGTTGATTGTTTAGTCCAGGGGCTGAAAAGTAGGTGCCATTGAGCTTTTTTTTCGTGCTGGTTGTTTTCTATGAAGTTGCCCCAACAAAGTACATTTGAATTTAACAAGTTGTTAGTTGTACTCTTTGCATTATACTCGTAGTATTGTTTTTGTTCAAGGTTGAAGAAATGAAAGTCATCTTGGAGCCTGTGCTACGTGTTGCTTTAAGTAAAGTCACAGTGGAAACAGTGGGTGATTGGGGAACCTGCATTGCTACGGCATCAGTAGGTATAGGCTGTGTATTGCTTTAATATTGGCAAATTAGGATTTTAAAAACTGGTTGAAACTTTAATCTTTTTAACATGATTTGTTAAGAATGATGGAAGTGACATTTAAGTTGTAATTTATTGTTGTCCTACTCTTTCTCTAAAAATTGTTTGTGGTGTCCTGGCAGCTATTACGTTAACTTGAAAAAGATTAGGATTTGTTTAGTAGATGGATACATTTAGTAACCTAGTATAATGTTCTCCCAACTTTCAGGAGAATGGTGATCCTAATCGTCTGTCTTGGATGTTGGAGCTTTTAATGGAGGACCCAATGCGTGGTGGAGAAGGGGCCTTCATTGAGTCAAGGTAAACCTTTTATAAATATCTCTTTTTGCTATATTCATGGTATAAATGAAGTTTAAAATTCTCTCACAAAACGCTGCAAAGGTTAGTATATCCTCAGTAGTTTGTACATTTTCAGTTGTAATAGCTCTAAAGCTTTTGTGGATAATACGGCTACTGTTTTCGCTCGAAGCCTGTAACCTGACATTAAAACTAACGAATGCTAATTATTTTGCAGTTATATACCGAGCACATAGCGCGAGGTGTATAATTTCAAATTAATTAGCATGAGTTAGTTTTACTCTGGTTACAGGCTTAGTACGGAAATGTTTTTAGCCCTTTATCCAGAAAGCTAGAGGGCTGTTTTGTTGAAGTATATCCCAATTCAAAACTAATAATAAGAAAAGGACTAAACATTCTTTGTGTTATTATTAATATTTATAACGTAATGCTACTTTTTATTCTCTTATCAGTTTATCAGTTCATAAAATTTCAACGAGAAGTTACAGGCAATGCTGAGCCTGTGACTTTCTGCGGTATAGGCGAAATGCTGCGCCGCATCAACCACGCATTACTAAAATCCGCCAAGAGATGGATCTGTGTTGGTGCCTATATTAATTTGTAATTGTTTGCTAATAATTACCGTGAGATTGAAAATCTGAAAGAATAATAAAAATTATTAAAATTAAGATTATGTATGCTAGTTGATCGCTGAAGAAAAATTATGAGATACCAGCCTAAAAAATTATAAAGGGTGATGTTAAAATACGAAAATCGTAATGAACATGTCGAGTTCTCTAGCTGGTATACATATGAGTCAAAAGCTGCGACCATTAACTAGCAATTGGTGTCCGTTTTAAGCTTAGGTCGACAAGTTGCACATGCGTACAATGAAAAGGTCCCGGGGTATAATCACCCCGATTATACCCCGATGTATAATAAGGCGATTATACCACACTAGGTCGATTATACCCTGCTCCTTTACCTTCCACCATGATATAGTTTGTTGCACATTATGTTTGCAGGAAACTGACTGTATGACGCTTCGTTTCCTCGCACTACGAGTGCAAAAACGTGGATATCACACATGTAGACTCTGGACAGTTACTGTTTGAGACTATGAGTGCAGTATTTACGTGTTTTTTTTTTTTTTTTTTTGCACTCGTAGTGGAAAAAAGCGTGGCATCATACATTCAGTTTCCTGCAAACATAATATGGAACAAACTATAGCAAGCGGGATGCACTAATTGTTATATAACCTTCTTAAGACATAACTCGGAAAATATATAACTATATTGAAATATATACCAACCTCTAACATAACAAAAATACACCACCAAAGTGTTAAAACTGAGGTGGGAAGGGACAAGTTCAAACAACCAGATAGCGACCAAGCCTAGCTTTGCAAGAATTTAGGCTAGAGATGCACACAACTTCACGAGGAAGGGCGTTCCAGGTGTTAATAACCCGATGGTTGAAAAAGAACCCACAGGGTGTGAGCATATGGTCTGTGAATGTTGGGATGGCCCCTAGACTGTCTCGGAGGATTGGCAAAGAGCTTCTCATTAGGGAAATTAAATTGATGTACGTTCTTGTAGGTCTGCAAGATGTCACCTCTCGGCCTCCGTTTTTGAATGGTTTGCAAGTCATGACCTCCAGGCGTTCCGGGTAAGTGAGGTCACGAAGGCCAGGGACAAGTTTGGTGGCACGCCTTTGGACTTTCTCTATGATGGTGTAGTCTTTGATCAGAAATGGGCACCAAGCCTGGACAGAATAGTCTAGGTGTGGGTAGATTAATGAGGTGTAGAGCAGCCTGTATTTGGCCGAAGGCCCTGTTGGCCTTTTTCACTGCAGTGACGCACTGTTCTTCCGGGTTTCAGCCTGCTGTCGATAATGACAGCATCATCGACCCAAGTGGAGGACTTCGCACTAGTCAGTGTTAAACGAGAGTTTGTTGACAATGGTCCATTGTTGGATGGCATTCAGATCTCGCTGTAGGACAAGAACATCAGAACTGGTGGTTAGCGCCCTAAAGGTTGCATAAGGGTTGCAACACCCTTATGTAACTTATAGGAGGCTGACCACAAGTCAGTAATAAGGAGGAAAAGGAGAGGTCCAAGTCACAGTATCGTGGGGGACACCACTAGTGAAAGGCAGCCATGTGGATCAGGCTCCCTCAACGAACACACACTGGCGGCAATCCTAGTGGTGTTCCCGTGAACACTCGTTTGTTGTGAGTTTATCAATGAAGATGGAGTGATCCGCTGCGTCTAACATCTTCTTAATGTCCAGGAGGATGATGTCACAAGGGACACGTTCATTGATGCATTCAGTTCAGTAATTAAAGAGAATTCAGTAGATTGGTGAGGAACGAAGGCCCTTCGCGGAACCCATGCTGGCACGGGGAGAGGGAGAGAGTGTTGTTCAAAAAATGTCTGCAAGTGGGTGCGCACATGACATGCCTTTCGAGGACTTTGCCAACTTGTGATGTGGGGCTGATAGGCCGGTAAATGCAAGGCTGTGTGCGGTCGCCGGGTTTATGGATGGGAGTAATGACTGTGTCATTCCAATCGGGTGGAATATCTGCTTCTTGAATAGAGTTGGTGTAGATAATGTGGAGCGGCATGGCAAATACCTCGGCACCGTGATTTAAAAGTGTTGAGTGAATGGCATCAGGTCCTGGTGCTTTGGAGGGTTTGCATGCCCTAAGGGCCTGGAGTTCGTCTAGTTGTGGAGATATTCAGATACTATTCAGATGGAGATATTCAATACTAGTTAATTTTACAGAGTATGTCCCTTGGGCGGAATTTACAGAGGTTGCGCTCAAGCATTTGAGACATACTCGTTTTTTCAAGGAGGGGCCTCCTCCAGTGGAGGATACGGAGGACCCCCCCATGGATACGTTGGCAAGTGAGGGTAATCGCAAGCAGCACCCCTCCCATCTGCCTCAATCCGCAGTGATGTTTAGGCAACTGCTTAACACGGAGTCTCTAACTAGGAAGAACGAACTGCCTGTTTCTTCTTCGAAACCCTGTAACGGACATTGGCTCACCCTCGTACCTACCTGTGTGCTGTTGTGTTGTGCTTGACTCTTGTTGGCGCCAAAATCACTTGTGCAACGGCAAGGACTTTCAGGTTTTGCGCCAAAACCACGAGCGGACGTGCAGGAGAACGTGGCCAAGTATTGTTGGCCACGATTGGTGAACACTTTGTAACCATGAACTGGATTGGTTAACGAACTCACGAGCTGATTGGTTGTCCGGTGGAGCTCTGGATCCGCCCGGAGCATATATAAGTCAAGGGCATCAAAGCCCGGTGTTCTATTCCCGTTGATTCTTGTGTTGAGAAAGAACGTAATAATGTAACCCAAATCTTGTCATGATTATTCCGCATTAAATAAGGTTTAACTACTTCAAGTTTGGCTTCTACATTGAACACACGTTACAGTTGGTGGCAGCGGACGTAACCCAAACTACGAAGCCTAGCAGTATCACCGGAGATCGATCACGGAATTGCCGGAGGAGCAGACGTCAAGCCGGGAAAAAGTTGGTCAACGACGGCAAGCGAGGGACTGCAACCGTGCGGAGATTCAACGGCAGGGACGAAGCTCAAGCCAGACGTGGACGGCAAAGGGAAAAGTGGTCGGCGATCTCGGAGAGAAAAAAAAAATTACCAGAAGTTGCGGAAGTCAAGCCAGGAAAGTTGGTCGACGACGGCGAGCGAGGAACTGCAAACCGAGCGGCGAGTCAACGGCTGTGACGAGGCTTAAAAAAGGCGGCAACAGGGCAACGTGGTCAGCGCAAAAATTGCATCCCACAGCGATCAAGTTGGAAGATCGGCTGGAATTGTGGACTGGCATCACGCTAAAACATCTCCAGAATCCAGATTGGAGGTTTTGGAAGAAAATCACCGAAGTGGCAGCGGGGAAACTCGAAAAACTTCAGGGCCACTGAGAGAAGAAACGACGACGAACACGCTTCAGACGGAACCGGAAGTGCGTCCCGGAAGTGGAAGTGCCTGGGAGAAGAACTCGAGAAGCAACAGCTGAGAGTCCAGGAGGGAGTCGTCGATCGTCAAGCAGGTCGTATACACGTTGATTGTGATATTGTGGCAAATTTTTTTTTCAATTAACGTTAAAATTACGAACTTGTTTTTAAAATGTTTGAAAGTGGGGAATTAGAACCATTAAAGCTTTTGGCTGAAGAGTATCAGTTAAATGTTAAGACTAGAAGAGCAATTATTAAAGTTTTGCAGGCTAAAATTGCGGATGGGTCTTTAATCGAAAATGATGTCGATAGTGATTTCATTGATTTCCAAGCTGAAGTAAATCGGCATAAAGAGCAGATTGCTCGTGATAAGGAGGCTAATGCTGTTAGTGTTAACATGGAAAGATTAAGGCTAGAGCATGAACGGGAAACGCAGAAAATTCAGAAAGAGCTTGAATTAAAAATGCTTCTAGAAAAAGAGAAATTGCAAAGAGAATTTGAATTGGAAAAAGAAAAAATTCAACAGGAAGCAATTGCTGAGAATAAGAGACTAGAATTCGAAAGGGAGAAATTAGCAGCTGAGGAGAGAATTAAATTAGCTGAAGCTAATGCAGCTAGGACTCCCAGTGAAAATGCTAGAAATCCCAGTAATATGGGTGCAGAGTCTAGAGACAAAATGGATATGACACGTCACATGCAACCATTTAAAGAAAGTGATGATATTTTGCTCTTTTTAACAACTTTCACCCGAATTTGTGAACGGTTGAATTTTCCAGAAGATACTTGGTCATTGAGGTTATTGTCTTTATTGAGTGGCACAGCTAGAGAAGTTGTAACTAGGCTACCTAATGTAGACTTTAATGATTTTAACAAGGTTAAGCAGCAACTCTTACAAAGGTTTCAGCTTACATCTGAGTCTCTTCATACCAAATTTCGAAATGCAAGTAAAACTCGTAAGCAATCTTATAGTGATTTTGCATACATGATCCAAACATATTACTCAGAGTGGATTAGAACAGCAAAGTGTGGTACGGATTTCAACAAGTTGGTTCAGCTTATGCTAATTGAGAAGTTTTTAGATAAAGTACCAAATGAGTTAAAACTGTGGTTAGTTGATAAAGGGGATTTAGAAAATCTAGTGCAGGTTGCTACTTTGGCTGATGAATGGATGGCTAGGCGTCAGAGTGGTACCCAAAATAACCATAGTAGTGAAGGTAATAGTGACCAAAATTCCAAGGTAAATGGAAATAGGCCTTACTATAGGAAATTTAACTATTACAAGGGCAATAATGGTAATAGTAGTAACAGTAACACAAATCCAGGGTCAAACAATGGAACAGTGGGCCATGGGCAGGCAAATAATGCTAATAGTGGTAATGGGAATGTGGATAGGAATGGGAATGGACAGCAGAATGCTAAAAATGGAAATGTTTCAAGTAATGGGCAAAGTGAAAATGGGAATGGAGGTCTACATGGTTTTAGAAATACAAATGGTAATTCTAAGCAGTTTGAGGCTAAACGATCGTGCTTTGAGTGTGGTGATTCTTCTCATCTCGTCAAAAATTGCCCAAGTAAACGTAGTACAGCTTCTGTAAATTTATGCATGACCCGTGGTGAACGTACATTTTCTGAATTGGACCATAACATAATTGCAGGTTATGATTTGGAAGTTAAACAGTTAAGAGTTTTGAGAGACACTGGTGCAACACTAAATGTTTTTGCTAGCAAATTGGTAGATCCAGCAAATCTAACGGGGGAATTCATTCAGTTGAGTACAGTATTATTCCCCACTCCAGCAGAATTACCAGTAGCAGTTATGGAAATAGGATCCCCAAGTGGTAAAGTAAAAGTTAGGGCAGCAGTTTCACCCTATTTTCCAGGAAATTTTGACTGTATTTTAACTGACAAAACAATTCATGGCATTCAGAACAAGAATGATGAGGAGCAGTCAGAATTGTGTAATGTTATTACTAGGGCACAGGCCAAACAACTTCATGAAGGTAGGCTAAGAGAAGAGTGTAAAATGGAAGGTATAAAACATGATGAGCTTGAAAATGTGGCTAGGGGGCGCAGGAAAGTAGCAGTAGGCTAGCAGATTCTTCTGAAGTTAAGGTAAAAGTAAAATCTGTAGGTAACGATCCAGATTTAACTAAGCCAGGGGCCAAAGCCAAAATAAATGTAGATGGTGCAGCTAAGATTAGCAGTGTGCTATCACCCTTGACTGCAGATTATACCAGTTTAGTTAGGACATCCACAGTGGAGTTAATTGAAGCTCAGAAAAATGAGAGCTTAGAAGGGTGTTGGTAGGCAGTTCTGGGGAGTAAAAACCCTTCAACAGAATTTTTTGTAAGGAAGGGAATATTGTACAGACAGTGGGAACAGCGCAATACAGACTGTGTTTTTGAACAGATGGTCATTCCACTTAAGTACAGAAATCAGATAATTGATGTGGCTCATTCAAATGGGTGGTCGGGACACCTAGGTAAAAAGAAAACTTTGGCAAGAATTCAGCAGCACTTTTACTGGCCTGGGATGTGTAAACAAGTAGAACAGGCGGTCAAACAGCGTGATACATGTCAGCGCATAGGTAAAACTCGTGTTGTAACTAAAGTGCCATTGGTAAAAGTTCCCATAATAAGTACACCATTCAAACGCTTAATAATTGATGTGGTAGGACCAATGAAACCAACACAGCAAGGGTTCAGGTATATTCTAACAATGTTATGCCCCGCGACAAAATTTCCAGAAGTAGTAGCTTTAAAGGTGGCTAACTCTGAAACAATTGTAGATGAACTTTTAAAAGTTTTTTGTCAAATAGGCTTTCCGGTAACGATCCAGTCGGACCAAGGCAGTATTTTTGTTTCACAACTGACAACTTATTTCCTAGAGAAATGTGGGATTGAGATTGTGCATAGTTCTCCTCATAGGCCTCAGTCAAACTCTGTAGAACGAGTTCACAGGAATTTAAAAGACATTTTAAGGGCTTTGTGTTTGGAAAATCCAAATGATTGGGAACAGTGTTTGCCAGCAGTATGCTTTGCTATTCGTAGTTCAGTGCATGAAACCACAAATTTCACACCGTCGGAACTAGTGTATGGTAGCAACATTAGGGGACCATTACAGTTACTTAAAGATAGGTGGGAGGATGAAGATGTAAATGTTACAGTAGTTGAACATGTGTATAACTTGCTAAATAGGTTTCAAAACAGTAGGGCATTAGCAGAAGAGGCAACAATTAAAGCTCAAACCAAAGCAAAAAAGTATTATGATAAAGGGGCCCGTGACAGGCAGTATAAGGAGGGAGACGAGGTATTAGTACTTAAAACTGACAGGAAACACAAACTTGAGTTATTCTGGAAAGGGCCATTTACGATAGTGAAAAAGCTGGGAGAAGTAAATTACCAAATAGCTTTAAACAAGGCCAAAACTAAATTAGCAATTTATCATGTGAATATGCTAAAGCCTTACTTCCATGCCATTGACACAGTAAATGTCATATTAGCACCTGAAGAATTTGAGGAAACCCCAATCTGGGAAGGGAAAACTCCTGAGTATTTGAGCCCTGAGGAAGTCATTAGCATGGCTAAAAGCTTAGGTACCATGACCCCACAAATGATTGAGGAACTCAAACAAGTATTTAGTCAAGTACCAAGGGTATTTTCTTTAACTCCTGGGAGAACAAATTTAATCGAATTTGATTTAGAGTTAACAGGTGAACCAATTAAACAGGCAACATTGCACCATTACCCGCCAAGAAAAAAACAACTCATTGAAGTAGAGTTAGATAGAATGTTAATATTAGGGTTAGTAGGCTATTACCAACATTACGTACCAGACTTTGCTCAGCTTGCTAGTCCTTTGACAGACAAATTGAAAGCATCCGAACCTACAAAGGTAGATTGGGATGATGCGTGTGAACACGCGTTTCAGGCTCTTAAGGCCGCAATCACTAAGAAACCGGTATTACATGCACCGGATTATTCTAAGAGATTTTTGATTCAGACAGACGCGAGTGACTGAGGTATGGGAGCGATATTGTGCCAGGAAGACAATGACGGCAATGAGCATCCAGTCTTGTTTCTTTCAAGGAAATTTTATCCACGAGAGCTTGCTTACAGTACAATTGAAAAAGAATGTTGCTGTGTGGTGTGGGCGATCCATAAACTCAGACATTACATTGTAGGCTCAAGATTTTTAATTTTAACTGATCACAATTCACAATCCTCTTGTATGGTTAAGGAATCAAGGTACAAAAAATGGTAGGCTACTCCGTTGGTCACTAGCACTCCAAGATTATGAATTTGATATTTGTCATAAAGCTGGGAAGAAAAACTCCAATGCTGATACTCTAAGCCGACATTATGTGTAAGGGGGAAGAGTACAAAAAAAAAAAAGCAAAGCCACTGTATTGCAACTGATGTGTGTGCATCCAAATTTGACTTGCGCTTTCCTGATTTTCCCATTGGACTTGTGCTTACCAGACTTTTTTATCCCAAAAAAGTACTTGAAGTATGGGGGTGTAACGGACATTGGCTCACCCTCGTACCTACCTGTGTGCTGTTGTGTTGTGCTTGACTTTTGTTGGCGCCAAAATCACTTGTGCAACGGCAAGGACTTTCAGGTTTTGCGCCAAAACCACGAGCGGACGTGCAGGAGAACCTGGCCAAGTATTGTTGGCCACGATTGGTGAACACTTTGTAACCATGAACTGGATTGGTTAACGAACCTCACGAGCTGATTGGTTGTCCGGTGGAGCTCTGGATCCGACCGGAGCATATATAAGTCAAGGGCGTCAAAGGCCGGTGTTCTATTCCCGTTGATTCTTGTGTTGAGAAAGAACGTAATAATGTAACTCAAATCTTGTCATGATTATTCCGCATTAAATAAGGTTTAACTACTTCAAGTTTGGCTTCTACATTGAACACACGTTACAACCCCTGCCACCGCATGACCCAAAGAGAGCACATATGTTCTTCAAGTCTATGGGGAAAGGTGCCCCGAATAAGAAGAGGTTTCAGACCTTCAAGGAGGCCGAATATGTGACCGAACAATGTAACGTCGAGCTGGATTCTATACTGAAGAACCCGTCGTTCATTAAAACTCCCACCCAACAATTCGAAGAGGACGATATTATGCTGAGGGCCAGCATGAGGGCTAGCTCTCAGGCAGAGCTGGTCTACTCGTCATCGACAGCAGCTTTGAAGGCAATGGCCATGGCCAACCCAGAGCTCAGGGAAAATAGGACGATTAGGGAGTGCATGCACCTTCTTAAGCGGGCGTCATCCTTCCACAAGGATAGTTTCAATTGGCAATGCCGCCTTCTTATGAACAATGCTTTTCGGCGACGGGACGCCCTCCTCGAATCTGCGACAGGAATCCCGGCTGACGTAGCGGGCAAGTTGAGACTTTTGCCAGTACATGGTTCAGGTGACTTGTTTAATGGACAACTACTTGAGTTAGCTCCTGAGCTCAAAGAAAAGGTGCGGGCCGTCCAAACCTCAGCTAGCTTGAGCCACGGGGGCTCTAAAGGCAAGGCTGTTTATGCCAGAATCCAACCGCCGGCGTCCGGACACTGGAATGAGCCATACGGAGGAAAAGGGAGCGGCAGGAAGCCCTTAGACAAGCCAAGGGACCGTTCGCCCTTTCGAGACCACCCCCCCTCTTCGTCACGCGGAAAAGGACCAGGAAATTACCAGCGTGGCCGAGGATCCTTCCGCGGGAGGGGTAAAAGACCACCACGACAGTGACTGGCCATGGACAGTGCGCCCCCCCCATTCACCGTCGGGTGGGGGGAAGGTTAGCCCGACACCTCGAAAACTGGAAGAAGATTGCGTCGGACCCCTTCGTCATCCAGACCCTGGAGGAAGGATACACACCGCCATTCGTCACCAGACCTGCAACTACAGACTGCCCGCCAGACTGGCTGGTAGAGCGTTCAGAAACCCCAGAACTCATCCAAGAAATCAACTCACTGGTGAAAAAAGGGGCGATGGAAGAGACACCTCACTGTCCAGGATTCTGGAGTCCAGCGAGGGTGATCCCAAAAAAGGGAGGAGGGTCCAGAGTTATATTCAACCTTCGGAAACTCAATCGACATCTTGTGAAGGAACATTTCCAAATGGAGTCGATCGACTCCATTCGGGACTCACTCCAGCACGAAGAGTTAACCATTTCCATCGACCTAGAGGATGCGTATCTGCACATTCCCCTCCATCCTTCGGTTCACACCTGTTCCGCCTTGTAGCAGGTCGGAAATCGTTCCAGTTCACCTCTATTCCATTCGGGCTAGCAACGGCTCCGTACGTGTTTACCCGGATGTTGAAACCAGTCTTGGCGTATTTGCACATGCATCACATCAAAGCTCATGCTTACTTGGACGATTGGCTGGTTCGGAACAAAGACAGGTTTCTTCTGACATGGCAGTGGGAAATGTGCAGCTCCCTGTTCTTGCATTTGGGACTCGGAATAAACCTCAAGAAGTCAAGGCCTGTTCCGAGCTCCAGTTTTGTGTTCCTGGGTGCGGAGTTCGATACCGTAACAATGTTGGTAAGGCCCGCGCAAGAGAGGATTGTGAAGACGAAAACTTCGGTGACCGCTTTCAACAAGAGAACCACAGCGACGGCGAAGGAGTTGGCGTCACTCATTGGGCTGGTCCCGCTAGGCCACTGGCAGATGTTGGTTTCGGAAGACGGCATGGCAACCACGGAGCAGCTGGAAAGACGTCATCCCACTCCAAGACCTTCTGAGGAAGAACTTAGAGTGGTGGACGGTGAAGGAAAACCTAGAGGTCGGAGTACCCCTACACGAGCCTGTGCCGAACTTACTCCTGTTTTCGGATGCCTCCCTGACAGGTTGGGGTGCTCACCTTGCCGGAGAAGCTGTGTCAGGCACTTGGGACGAGGAGGAGAAGAACCTTCATATCAACGTCCTGGAGCTCAGAGCGGTCTGGAAGGCACTTCTTACCTGGAACACGAGGCTAGAACATCAGGCAGTGGGCATCATGTGCGACAATGCCACGGCAGTAGCATATGTAAAGAAAGGGGGAGGCACCCACTCGAAGTCCCTCATGGAAGAAGCCTCCATCCTGTTCGAGATCTGCCTGCAGTACGGGATCACGCCGGTTCCTCGCCACATCGCAGGGAGTCTCAATGTGTGGGCGGACGAGTTGTCCAGAGGAACACTGGTGCCGACTACAGAATGGAGGTTAGACCCACAAGTATGCAAGGCCCTGTTTCTTTGGTGGGGAACCCCGTCTGTAGACCTGTTCGCGACCCAGTACAACACTCAGCTCACATGTTTCGTGTCCCCATTCCCGGATGCGTTAGCTTGGGCGACGGACGCGTTGTCAATCAGCTGGGAGGGGCTAAATGCATACCTTTTCCCACCGTTCAAGCTCCTACAGAAAGTGATCAACAAGATGAGGGCGACCAGAGGCAAGTTCATCTTGGTGGCCCCCTGGTGGCCGGCGGCTCCATGGTTCCCGGAGTTGATGGAGATGAGGAAAGAGGACCCAATCCCGTTGCCAATCACGGCAGAATTTTTATCCCAGCATCAGGGAAGAACGCTGCACCAAAACCCTTCCATGCTGAATCTTCAAGGGTGGAAACTCTAAGGAAGAATTTGGTGAGGGAGGGGTTTAAGGAAGGAGTGGTTTCCAGGATAATGAAGTGTTTTAGAGAGTCTTCGCAACGTAACTACAACGGTAAATGGAAAAAGTGGTTCGAGTGGTGTGAGAAAACAGGCTGCGACCCGTGCAACCCGGACCTGCCGATGCTGTCATCTTTCTTTGAAGAGCTTTTCGATAAGGGTTTGTCCCCGAGCGTCATCAAGGGCTACCGATCGGCCATCAACTCGGTTTTGACGTGCATAGGGGACCCCAAGACCGCTACCAGCGTGGTGATTTCCAAACAGATGACAGCCTTTGAGAATGGGAGACCAAGACAAGCAAAGTTGTTCCCTAAGTGGAATCTGCCCTTAGTGCTGCAAAGTCTAATGGGCGCCCCGTACGAGCCAGCTAGAACTGCGTCCATTCTATGCCTGTCTCAGAAGACGGTGTTCCTGGTCGCGTTAGCTTCGGCAGCACGCCAAAGCGAGATGGCCGCCTTCACCAGGGACGAAGGTCATATTCGTTTTGCCAAAGACTGGTCGGAAGTACACTTAACCTTCCCGGCCCATTTTAGAGCGAAGAATTGCAACCCAGGAACGAAGCCAAGACCTGTGCGGATTACAGCCCTAAAGGGGTGTGGACAACCAGGAAAACAAGAACATTTACAGTGCCCGATTAGAGCTTTGCGGTTCTACCTGACCAAGACCGAAAAGAATGGAGGAGGAGCAAAGGGGACCCAGGGTCATAACCAGACTACTCCGCTGTTCCTGGATGTGGACACCAACAGTGGCGAGGTCCTAGATAAGGGAGTGTCACCCTTCAAGCTAGGCAAGTGGATCTGCGCCGTGATCAAAAGGGCGTATGAGAACGGCCAGGATCATGAAGATCTCCCAGCAGAAGTCAGAGCACATGAGCTCCGGGCATTGGCCGCATCGTGGGCCTACGGCTGCGGCACGCCATTGGATGAGGTGGTGACGGCGTGCTCATGGAACAACCGTAACACCTTCATCAAACATTATCTACGGGACACGTGTGGATCTAGGGGAGAGAATGTGGTGAGGGGTCATGTGGTGGCAGGAAAGGAACTCTGAGGACGACTTCATCGGAAGAGGTGGAGAAGTGAACCACCGGACGGGGTCACCCTAAGTGTAGACTGGCGACACCCGGACGGAGGGACACACCAGTGAAAAGCCTACTATTCATACTAGAGATGGTGCTAAACCCGACTGATGGGGTCACCTGAGTGCGCAGACCAGGGGCACCCGGACAGAGGAGCACACCAGTGGGATGATTGGAATAGAAGACGAGACCCACCTGTCTAAAAGTGGTAAGTTATCTTGTTCCATATAAAAATAGTAGTAGGCGCACTCTCCGGGGTTCAGTGGAGCAACTCCCACCGCCTGAATGACAAATTCAGCATAATTACTGAACGTAAGTATTTGCAGGTAGTAAGAAACGATAATTTTAAAGGGTAAAATTAGTTTTTACTAGCCTAAAATACTTACCTTCAGTAAGAACCCGCCCGCCTCCCCGCATTCACTGAACAGGAGAGTTCAAAATGTGATGAAGGGACCAAACAAGATGGCGGCCTCCTAGATAGGAGTAGCAGCGCACCAGGCGGGAGCGGAGAGAAAGTTTTGGTACAAGCTAAAAAAGGGAGTTTTTTAGTTGATAAATGAGCAGCGATAGCGTAAAATGGTGATTTTAAGCATAATTACTGAAGGTAAGTATTTTAGGCTAGTAAAAACTAATTTTACCCTTTAAAATTATCGTGTTCGCACCAAAAAACTCTGGAGAACAAGTACCCTTGTGTTGCAAGTGCCGTAGCTGTCATTTTTTGGACGAACCATTTGATATGTCTTGCACACTCTGCTGAGGAAATGAAAACCATTTTCAAGATTTGGAGAAAGTCTTACAAATGCCGTTTATCCACAGCCCGTAAGGCTTAGTGTTGTTTCCTCCGGTTCTTTGAGTAGCCCTGTTGTTACGCCTGTTTCGATACCCCCCCCCCCCCCGTTTTCCGTCAGATGTATTGGTTTTTGTTGTTGACACCAATTTAAATGTCACCGCACAGCTGATGCTGTTGGCGAATGCACGCGTTTCTTCCAGCTCTGTTTTAACCCAAACTCCTCACTCCCGATATCTCGGTTGGGGTCTCTAATTTAGTTAGTGCTGCTATGGGTACTGTTTTGGGAGAATTGCAGGGCTTTTGTGAAAATTTTCATGTAGTAGTGTGTGACATTGTTGTGCGTGATGAATTTACTGAAAGAGATGCCGCTCAGGCCAAGATGGCGGTTGCTGTCGCATCAGGTAGTTCGTCAGTTGGCGTTGTTATTTTGGGCGATCATATTCCTAATGCTTCGTAAGATGCTTCGCCAGTTTGTCGGTTAACCAGTGCACCCCCCTGTGCGTTCTTAGTGTGTTAGTGAGACTTCTTCGTCTTTGTTACTGCAAGTTTTGGCTCGTCACTCGTCTGTTGCATCATCGCTACCTCGCCCAGTTGGGGATCACGTCATCGCATCGGCCAAGTATTATCATGACAAAGACAAATGAGCTGGTTCTATAGTCCAGCACGGGTGATTCCCAAGAAAAACGGCAGGACTTGTTTAATTTTCAATCTGCGATGCCTCAACGCTCATCTACCTGTGGACCATTTTAAGGTAAAGACGTTGGCCTCCGTGAGGGAATCTCTGATCCAGGGGAATTCACGGTAACTGTCGACCTTGAGGGCGCCTACTTGCATATCTGTTCCGCTTCGTGTCTGGTGGCGTGACATACTATTTCGAGGTCATACTCTTCGGTCTTGCGACGGCACCGCACGTGTTTACATCCGTTCTCTGCCCTGTGGTAGGTTTTCTCCACAGCCTGAAGATTTGCTGTCTCGTATATCTCAATAACTAGCTGTTCTGGAACGCATGTGCCGATCGCTTCTCCTTCAAAAACTCTGGTTTTGCCTTTCTCTGTTCACGTAGCTAGGTCTAGGTGTCAACCCATTGAATCTCTCTTCCATTCGGCTCAGTTGTTTATTTTTCTGGGAGAGAAAATCGACAGGTCAACTTCCTAATCCGTCCTACCTGGCCGGAGAGAGTGTTGATTCTTCAAGCCACCTTAGTGGTTTTACGCGAACTGTCTTGGATTTCTGCAAGAGATTTGGGTGCCGTCATCAGTGAATTGGACTCTAGTGTGACACTCGTTCCACTCGGGGCCCGGCGGACTCGGCTAATGCATTGGTTTCGGAAGGACGAGTGGTTTACCCAGGACTCATGAGGAAAATCTGATTCCGGTGAACATGATGGCCGACGAGCTGTCTTGCTCGACGACTGTTCTAACCATAGAATGGATGCTGTCTCCGAAGATCTGCAGTGCCCTATTTCAGAAATGAGGGACTCCGTCAATAATCTCTTCACCACTGCCACAATCACCAGCTCCCGCTCTTTGTGTCCCCCTTTCCGGATCGCCTGCCATACCGAACCGACTGTCTCAGCCGGGATTGGTACGGGGTGTTAGCCTACGCCATTCCCCCTTTCTCCCTTCTTCCAAGGGTTCTGGCCTAGATTCATGAGTTCCGCGACACGTTCCTTCTCGTAGTTCCGCTTTGGCCCAATGCTCTGTGGTTTGTGGACCTGTTGGAACTATCCAAAGAAGATCCGGTGCTACTGCCTTTATCATCAGACCTCCGGACACAGCACCGTGGCAGGACTCTTCACCAGGACCCGTTCTATCTACATCTTCATGCATGAAGACTTTGACCCTAAATTTGCGTGTGGCCGGGGTTTCTACCCCTATGACTCGTCACCTTTTTCAATGTCATAGGCCATCGACTGTAAAGGTTTGTGAAGCTAAATGGCGTGGCATACTTGGTGTCCTGAACATTCTGTTGATTCTTGCCCATTTTAGTGACCCATATATTTCAGTCAGACCTGACTCCTATTTGCCATCAAGGGGTACCGGTCCCTCATCAACTCTATTTTAACCTTCATGTGAGCTTCGGAGGCCAGCAATAGCAAGGTGATTTCTCTACTTGTGCACGCATTTGATAACCTTGGGCCACACGTCCGATGTTTGTTTCCATCCTGGAATTTTTCGTTGGTGCAGACCTGTTTGATGCTTAATCCTTATGAGCCAGCCGCTTCGCAAGGCGTCGTTACTTCATATAAACCCATAAGGCCATGTTTTTGGTGACTACGGCCACGGTTGCTCTACAGAGTGAATTAGCCGTATTTTCCAAGGTGGATGGCCATATTCAGTTTAATAAAGGCTGGTCTGCAGTGACTTTTTCCTGTGGCAATCTGAATGAAACACCGTACCCAGTTGTCAAGGTCCTTGCACCTGTGATGGACCCTTCGAAAGTTGACCATTCTCAGTGCCCTGTTCGCGTGCTGAAAGCACGCCAGCTTCGACGTGGCTTTAGCAAGATCAGACTTCTCCTTGGACTTCTCCATTTCTTGTTGATAACATGTCTGTCGCCCCGACTCCTAATCCTGTTTCTCCTTCAAAGATCGCGTCCTGGATTTGCGATGCGATTCGCCGTGCCTACGATATTGTCCAATCATTTGGATCTTCCCCGGAGGTGCGAGCTAATGAGTTAGTAGCGTTGGCTTCTTCTGGGGGCATTTGCAACTGGCATACCTTTTAGACGAGATTCTGACCGCCTACACTTGGCGCAATAAGAACACTTTTATTGGCCGCTACATGCGTGATATGAGTGGGGCTATTGGCAGTGCACATATGAAAGAACACGTTATGGCTGGTAACGTAGTGGGGATGAGGTAATGCCTGGCTGTTGCGTGGAATAAGTTGACAATTTAGTTCAGGTGGGTACTTTCATTTGTTGTGTAACTGTTAATGCTATGGTGCCATCTGGACGTTTTAGCTCTGGGTTTAGCTTGACCCACCTTTTATTGGACAAAGTCAGCTAATAACTAAAGTGAAGCATGTTCAAATAGTAGTGAAAACGTTAATTTTAAAGATAAAATTAGTTTTTACTTATCCTAAAATAATTACCTTTAGTGTCAACCCGCTAACTGTCCGCTTTCGCTAAACAATTAGGTTCTACAAACGAAATGTGGAGTTGAGTGGGGCTGCACGCTGGGAGTGAAATTTAAAGTCTTTGCGCATTGACCATTTATACAGGGTGATCAGTTAAGTTGTGACCCAGCTTGATAGTACTACTGAACGAAATGTTATGAGACTCTGGTGATGTGATGAGGCCAAGAGGGGCCATTGATTGGACAAGAAATG
>JAHWFP010087523.1:16383-31173 GCA_023313725.1 Lithobius niger
TTCCCGAAACTGGGTTCATGGGATAGAGCCCCAATGGGGATCAGGGGACAGCTGAAGGCTTTTAAATTTGAAATACCTAGAACATTAGATTTTTGTTTTATTTAGTAGTTTTATTAGCGTGGGACGTCTTAAGCATAACGAACTATTTAGATTGCTATATGTAGTTTACAGTTAGTTCAAGTCTGTAAGTACCACAATGGGGTTTAGCAAAGTCTGAAACGTAGATACTAATTAGAAAAAAAAATTGGCCCCCAAACCGTTTGGACCCGGTGGCAATCGCTGCTTAGCCTGCCCTGGTTATCGAGATGGGTAATAGGGAAATAATTGTTCCTCTACATAAATCTGAAAAGAGCATAGGCTCAGCATAGGCTAAACGCTTGTATGAATTGTGTGCAACTTGTAAAAAATAGTGTGCATCGCAGGAAAGCCGACAATCTGTAAAGTGTGAAAGATGTAAAAACCAGGTAAATTTTCAATCAATGCCTCAACTCGGCCCTTCTGATGTTAACCGAAAGAGCAACAGAATTTTTGTAACTCCTTTAACTTCTTATAATACTTCTTAAAACAAGGCCGGTGACGCGGTGCAGTCGTGCCACATTTCAGCCGCAAGAAAATCCGATACTGCACATTGCGACCTGATTATTCTGTTTTCCTGCTCGAAAATAAAATTCAAATAAGTATTAGCACAACTCTGATACTTGGTCGCTGTAAGTTAAAATATAGCCCTTTGACGAAAAATTAAAAAAGATTTGTACATAGTCATTAATTTGAGTAACAAAATCATTTTGTCCGGAAAATTCGTGAATCTGTGGATCTGACAAACATGATTTTGAATGACGAGCGGAGGAGATTACTTCTAAATGGTGATTTCGATTTTTCGTTTCGCCGAAACCAGAAGTGTTCAGAATTAGTTTATTTTACGCAAAATTGTCTTAACAAATTTTTTTTCATTTAAATCAGGGCCTGTGGAAATTTTTTATCTTTCACACCTTATTAAGAAAGAGTGAAAACTGAAAAATTTCCACACGCCCTGATTTAAATGAAAAAAATTTGTTAAGACAATTTTGCGTAAAATAAACTAATTCTGAACACTTCTGGTTTCGGCGAAACGAAAAATTGAAATCACCATTTAGAAGTAATCTCCTCCGCTCGCCATTCAAAATCATGTTTGTCAGATCCACAGATTCACGAATTTTCAAGACAAAATTATTTTGTTGCTCGAATTAATGATTATCTACAAATCTTTTTGAATTTTTCGTCAATGGCCTTCATTTTAACTTCCAGGCGACCGCACAAACTTCAAACGCTACACGAAAGCGGTTCTGTCATGCAGCGCTAAAGCGCTACAAAGAAGAGAAACAAGTGGTAACTGTGCATCGCAATGGAAATTAAAATTGTCATTTTTATATATCCAGTTTTTTTTTCACTTTGTAGACATTTTGGCCAAAATTCTACCTACTTTTTTCCCTATCTACCAACACTATTCAAAATGGATTATCTGCTTTTAGACTAATATTTGTTATGCCCAATATTTTTTCGTGGCCGTGCCACTTCATTTTAGCTTCCACCGGTTTTGTCTTAAAACCTTCTTATAATACTTACTTTCGTGCAAAATAATAAGAACTCACCTTTTGCGTTTCTTTTTACCAAAGGATAATTTTGCGAGTCAAAAAAGGCCGTTAGCCCATAATCGGTAATTTTGAGGACCCATCGGGAATCAATCACACAGTTTCGTGACGTCAACCAACCATGAGTCCGTACAGGACAGGAATGCAAGTATTTCATTCCCTGGAAAAAAAAACAAGACACAACATTGAATTTAGAATCAACAGCCAAATAAAGCTTATTCCATCCACAAGATTTTGTAAAAGAAAGGGGACTTGTAGAACAGAAATCAGAATGCCATTACAGGCCCGTAGGCAGGCATAGCGATAACTAGCGAATCGGGTTTTACAACTTCTGAAAAAGATCGATAAAAAAAATGTAGGACGGTTTGACCAATGATGTACTTTACACTTATTAAGTAGTATCAAAAAATGTAATGAATTTGTGATATTTGCGGATTGTGGTAATTCTGAATTTTTGAAAACTCTCTGTCGTGGAGGGTAATTTTTTCCTGGCGACGGTCCTGCGTCATTACATCCTTTTGCATGGATTGGTTTAACTAATTAGCATAAATCACATTAAACGATCATTATGCGCAAATACTCCATAATTATGATAAGTCCCCTACAAGGGACACACTGTTCGGTTACCATAATTAAATTTTGTCATCCTTGCAGATAACTGGTAATAGATTCAGATACTACGATGGTTAAGACACACGCTACTGTTTCGCCCGTAATGAGTCACTGAAAACATCAATGTTTGTCCTATCCAGATAGCGTATGTATGAGCTTGGCTGCTTTCTGGCATCTGAAGAAAAATAACAGTGTAACAGAAAAGGTTTGCAACCGTAGCCTGACGAACCATAAGCAATGACGAGTGACACAGGTTAACGTGTTCTAGTTGGAAAGTTAACATTGATATTTGCCTAATTATTATTTGCGTTTTACTAGTCGAACAAAATTTTTCCTGTGAGGTGCTGTAGACTCGAATGTAGCCAGTAGCTTTAGTCACGTTAGTTCCACAATGGTTTGGCAATATACGCTGTTTGCAATGCTATTGCTAGACCCACCTACAGGTCCGCTCTCACCGCGTCGCTATAGAAGCAATTTAAAGTAAGCGGCGGCGACAAATTAGTATGGCTGTGAGAAGGAGAACGATGCGCCGATTCCTTGTTTCGTGTTCGGATTCAAAACGTTTGTCAACAGAACAAATTCCTTGAAAAAAGATTCGTACAACACTATGGCTTAACGTCTGGATACGAGAAATACGCTCGGGTGTTGACAAAAAATGATGTTGATTTGCAGCTTCACTTTGCAGTTCTACGTATGTAAACAAGAGATCGGTAGCATTGAAAACCATACACGCATCTGCAAACTAACACTGCCAATGTGTTAACTATGTTTTTTCGTTTAGCCATGATTTAGCTTCGGGGGGAACCCGTGTTAATTTACTGTAAACAGTTTTTGCCTCACCATGCTTTTGTTGTCGAAAGTAATATACAACACTGCTGCAATCACAAGACGGCTCCTATAGATTAACAGTTGCCGTACGTAGCCCAACAGTTTTTCGTGCGAGTTAGTTATACCACGCTCCATGGCTGTTTGCTGTGACGTGCACATCACGTGACTGGGCTAGTGCAATCAGATGGCCAAACAGACGTTGTTCTCGTTCGTCATTGGCTAACTCATGGTGACGTCACGGCAAACAGCCATTGCTCATGGTATAGGCTACTATCTTTTTTTTTTTTAGACACGTGGAACTAAACTCGCATTGACGTATCCCCCCACCCCCGGCCCTGCGAATTATTTTTTAAACTAACAAGCATGCAAATCGCATCCTCTTTCGTAAAATTCGAGCCAAGGCAACCGACCTAGCATAATAATAATAATTAGCTGCACCCCTGCGTAAGATACGCCGTTCAAACAACCCCCCCCCCCCCCCCCACGCACACACATTCCCCCATTTCCCCTGCTTAATTTAATATTTCACAATTATTTTGTTTGTTTGGCATTTGGGCAGCTGAACTTGGATGGCTTGCCTGCGTTACTTGTTGCCTGGCAACCACTAAGGGAGGATGAATGATGCGTTGTGTTGCATCAGTGCGACTTTTATATTTTAAGTACGAACTTTGTTTTTACATCGTTTTTAAAAGTACTTCTAGACTACTGGAGTAAACATTTTCTCACTTCACTGTGTCATGAGACCAACCATAAATTATATTTCTTCATTGTTAAAATTATTTTATGTGTTGCACGTGGCCATAACAACGTCTTGAAACGGGACCAACGGGACCGTGTCACACCATTTCCGCTGAATTCAGTGCTAATCGGACAAGCTGGAACCGATCGTGTTCGCAGCACGCTCTGGCGCCAGGAACTGTCCCTACCCCAAGCTCGTAGTATGGCGCTGCCAAACCATATGAAATTATATAGAAGCGTCATTAATTAATCTGGGATCGTTACTTTTGGTGGATCGGATGTAAGGGAAGAGTAACTGCATAAATACCCTTGTCAATATACGTTACTGTTATTTTCAAATCAGAGTTCGCAGTGTCGCTTGACACAGCACAGTAGAATGTAGTTTCACTGACACGATGTTTACGTGAGTATGCATTTCCATTGTATTCTCGTTCATGAAGAGGTGTGAATAATACTGTACTTAAAAAACATTGAAGCGAATCGCTGGCAACAATGAACTACAAAAACAAAAATATGCGACGCACGTCCAAAGAAAGCTTGTTAAGAAGTCTGGCTAAGTGTTTTTCACCCTTGAAATTCGTGACATCAAATCTAACCTCTATGATTGACTAACACTTCACACGTTAACCCCGCCGCAGTCCCTAGTCTAATAGACGGCTACTTACAAACAGCAAAAAACTAAGTCACAACACGCAACGCGAGCATGCGACAACCCAGTAATCAACACCCTCGTCTCCAAATCAAGTGAATGCTGGTTCGAATCCTGCGACTGACCGATTCGGCGTGGGCAGTAAAAGGTTTAGCATTTTTAACACTCTGCAAAAAGCGATTTTCATGTTTTCACTTACCTTTCAAGTATTTCCCAGTGAATTACCTTGGTATTTCATATTATGGCGCGTGATATTATGGCAAGTTCTTAACAGAGAAAAAAAACTTGGTGGGAATCCTTTCCAAATTTTGTTTTGACCGACTTTACAAGTTTAGTTTTCCACTAACGAAATCTGTAAGAATTTTCTGCCGGATTTCGCTTCGAACAGATGACGCAACTTTACACGTAAACTCTTTAATTTCGCTTTGGTTTTAGAATTGATTCACATGAAATCAACGACCGCAATGTAAGCCTCATTATGAATTTCTAAGTTTAATGTCAAATTTTGAAATCCTATAATTTCCCCCAGAATTTATAAATACCAACGATATTTGGTATTTGGGGTCGTGTCATAAATATTTCAAGGCATTAAAAATTTTAATGACAATAATTAAACTGTTTAGATTTCACAGCACGACTATTTTGTTGTTGCTGTTGTTGGGATTCTTTTCCCGCACTTGACGATCAAACCAATGACCAGACTTGTCAAATTTTATAGCTTAACACGTAGATACGAACATGACCTAGGATCTTTTGAATGCTATTTTAGTGCGACTACAATATTCTTTTTGTTGTTGTTCTTCCAATAGGTGAAATGTTCCTGTTACAGAGAACAAACCAATGATTCAATTTTCAACTTTTTAAGCTTAAAATGTAAGTATTAAAAAGGACCAGGGTAGTTTGAACGTTATTTTAATGAGACTAATTTATCTCAAAAAGTGTTCATCTCAATTATTTCATATCGCAATTATACCTCATATTAACATTCTAGTTATTTAATTTACCTAAAATACCTCCAAGAAAAAAAACTAACAGATATTAGTATTAAAAACGCTTAAGCGTGTAAAATACGGATGTAAGCCTTAAGAAACTTAATGCCGTAAAGGACACAAGAAAAAGACGTGTAAGCCATCAGTGTCGCACTAATCCGTGTAAAAGAAGCTCCAGCTTTGTACGCATTAAACAAAACGTAATTCTCTAAAGGAACAAATGCAAGAAAACGACATGAAAGCAATCAGCGCCACGCCAATACTCTGTTAATGCGTCGGTGATGGCGTACATGTCTTTTTCTTGTACCTGTTCCTTTAGAGCATGACGGTTTTTTAAGGCTCACTATCGTATTTTACAGGTTTAAGCTGTTTTGCTTGTATTTTTTTAACCAACCTGATCATGAGCAGAAGAAAAGCTCTATGATATCAACCGTATAATACAGTTTATAAAAATCCTATGGTCAAAAATTGTATATAGGTTAGGTCAGTCCATAGATGATTTTTCTGAACATTTATTAATTCTGCTTCGTAAAAATGAAAAATGAACACTGACAAAAAACTGAAGTTACACGAACGGCTGACAAAACTTCGGCCTAAATACTGTTAGCTAGCACTATATACAAAGAAATATATATATAAAAAAAAATCCAACACTTCTTTTCCCAGTTTAGCTCTTTTAACCAAAAAGTTGGACCCACTAGAAAAACAAAAACTTAAACAAAATAAGTAAAAATAAACACTCTTTTATTTATTCAGACGATAACAACACAGAAAGCCAAGTGAGTTAAATTAGTAATTAATAAATTAACGCCTATGCAAACTCTACTCATTGTCTTCTGGATATAACTATCAAGAGTTCCTGAGCAGGAATTAAATCTTCGACCTTTAAGCCAAAGGGCCAAGCTTTACCGCCAGTCTGACACGATATTTCTTTATTCAGCAAAATGAAACGACAATTATTACAACTAAGATCTGGAATTTGGAATAGAAAATATTCCACGTGAAATGAGTGAAGCAGGAATTGCACTCAACTTTCAAAGTCTATAGTTAACATGTAGTAACTGAAGTTGTAATTGATCTTCCCACGTTTGACTGCTAAGTTAACGCCTCGTCTAGTCGTACTTTGTGATTTAATGTTTATTTATAACATTAGGAGCTCATAAATACATATACGTCCGTAGTGGGAGGATCCATGTTGAATAGCTTTGTATTCCACTACTTGTCACAAAGTCATCTGGGAAAAAAGGTATGGGTTTAGCCACTTGGCTCGAGGCTAGTTCATTTAACGTTGCCAAAATCTTATTATAACAAAGCAGTGCTAAAAAACATTAACTTCCCGGCATGCTCGAGTACCAGCGTGCAGCCGGGAAGCAAGTCATACAATTTCTATCTCAGTCGGCCTTGCCTTGATTAACGAAACGTCCTTGCTTCAGGTCTTTTAAATGCTACTGGTTGCGAATTTGATACGTGCTTGGACTAATCGTAGCATAGTAATATTTTTTTCATACGTATATATACGGTAAAATTTTATACGGTAACATTTTATACGGTAAAATGTTATAAGGTTAAACTTTAAAGACAGTCGTTGAGTATTTACCAGGTCCTTTTCCCCACCTTGTTTACAGTCTTCAAAAACAACTATGTAAATAATGAACACAGGATCATAAACAATTCAGCTTCTTTTCCGCTGATCTCTCAAAACACAATCAGTATATATCCGGTTCTAAGAAATGTTGTTCGCGTATGACGTGCTGTTTACCCGTCGAGGACTTTAAAATAAAGCTCAGTTGGAAACATGATGGATAAATTTCACTGGTAAACACGAAACCAAGATTAAGGGCTTAGATTTCGTTTTCCAATTTCGCCTTCTTGCAACGGAACAATACCCTGCATAAACGCAGTACAGCAAACAACTTTTATGCTATACATTTCACTTCTTTGAAATGTACTCAATCGAATTTCGTTGATTGGAACGTTTTTATTTAGCCGCTAGCAGTTATTTATGTAGCCCTATTTTTATTTAAGATGACGAGCCAAACTACACGTATGGCAGTTGCAGCGTCACCAACACAAGGGCGGGGGAGGGGGGGGGAGGAAGAACCTTCTGACATATCTGTACCCACGCAGTTGCCCTCCCCTCATTCCAAGAAATTAAAAGCATTAATTGTTTTACAACGTAGAAATTAGCTACGACACCAGGCGACTTGAGTCATTTCTGTGGCATCTAATTCTACAAAGGTAAAAGTTCAAACAGAAAATATGTGCGAAACACATATTGAGCACGAACACCCAGTTGGGCAAAAGAGGAATTTTCGCACTTGGAAACTGGTAGGGAGTAGGTAGTGGAGAGCAGGTAGTTTTTTGTTACGCTACTTAACTATCAATGTGGCTACCCACAAAGTCAAAATGGTGCCCGGCCACTCACTCTTTGTCAGTTTGTTTAGTGTTGCCACTGCCTTACAGTTTATGTTACAACGACACAGCAGTTTTTTGGTTTGTTTTATTTAAAAAAAAAAAAAAATTTTTTTTATCGAGTCCACCTAACTTAAATCTCTTACTAGAGTGCCATTCTGACGGTCCATCTGTTTGTCAGAGAGCAGAATAATTCCCCGTGTGAAAATCATCACACAAATTTGAAACTTGGTACGCCGTCCAATAAAATAAATTAGCCAAAGGATAACGACGACGAGATATTTCAACGAACAGGACGATTGCCAGCCGAGATATTTCACTTTCAATGCCAAGAAAGAGTCGAAATTGCTCAAAAGAGTTATTTTAATACATCTGTCATTGGTAGCAATATCTAGACGTGATCGCGCCAAGTTAAAATAATGTCCATCAGCATTCAGCAAGAGTCATCACCATTCTATTGTCGGTAGCACTGTAGTTGTGGAGCACGACGCCATTTGTGAACTATAACTTGAAACATTTCAGGTCTCTGGCTAAAAATAATACAAAACGATCCACCCGATACAAATACCACAACCTTATAACGTGTCTGATAGGCTTTCAATGAGAAATTTGAACGTAATGAAGGGATTGATCCGGCAACAACAACATCAACACCCCCGTCAGAGGCACTAGACGAACTTCGCATTGTGGCTCCTTGCTACTTCACTACAACTGACCTTTTTTGCCAGATCTCTCTCTCAGAGGTTCCCTCCAAGAAACTCCCTCCAAGCAACTGACTGTTGCACATTATCCTTATTATTATCGTCATCCTCTGTTACTAAACAACAGCAATGTAAGAGTATAAGACTTGTAAGCAATATTGTATGCTCGAGGGCTCTCTGGCTACAACACAACAACTTAGCTTTGTGGCAACAATAACTTTACCTCACATGTGTCATTCTGCGCCAAGCTGTAGTCTACTTTTGATCAATTACTAGGAGTTTATCCTCTCCCCCCCCCCCCCACTGTCGCCATGTAAGTCATCATCTATCCCAAAATAAAACTTGTTATGGATTCCCACCATGCTTTTCGGCCGTGTGAAGTCGTGATACCAAACGCCAAGCTCTTTCGCTAAGCTAATCCCACCTAGTAACAGTTCAGGTTACATGAAATACATAAAAATTGCTTACTGCGTAATTTTCAATTATTCGATTTAACGTTTAAAGTCTTAGTAGGTGGAATTAGCTTTGGTGGAAACCCTTTTTCTTCAGTCTACGTTTTGCAGCTGGCGTTTGCCGTTGTTGCATAATAACAATGATTAAAACAATCAATTAGGTCGTTTAGAGGTCCCTAACCCCTGAACCACTTGACCAAATAGGCCTTATGAAATACCTGTAAACAATACCTGTAAAATAAGAACCAGTTTGATTCACAGCATGGAAGAATTTATTTTCGTGACAAAAGAAATGGCGTTACTATAATAGCCAGCAAGTAATTAGGTAAATATCAACGTTTCATGCCGTTTTTTCAACAAGACAACATTAAGCTGTGTCACTCACAGTGACTTTTATGTTGTCAGGCGATCAAAGTCTCCCGATCAAACAAGTTTCAGCCTTTCTGTGGCATTGTTAGTTATACTCAGACGCCTGAAAACAGCCAAACTACCTTAGCTGTAAGTACACAAAGTGTCTAGTGGTCGACATGCTCATATATATATATATATATATATATATATATATATATATATATATTATCTGGATATTATCGTTTAGCTTGGCGGGCGACACACTAGCGTTTGTCTTAATCCATGCCCCAAAACTATTCACATTAATCATTCCCATCTCATTAATAATTAAAAGCAGAGTTATGTTTAAAGCAGGAGAACTCTAACATTTTAAACTGATCCAATAAATATCTTATGGCGAACTTTTGTTTCACTATTATTTGCATCTATCACGGAGCCATCATGCATCCAAACCAGCTCATCAGTAACTCCTAACCTGACGTACGTCCACATCCTTGCATAAAAAACGTTGTAAATGGCTGGGTGGCAGGACAGTCGAGCCCCATGGATTTTATTTATTGATTTTCTTTTTTTTTTTCATTAACACACTTCCAGAAAAGCTCCACCATGAAGCCTAAGCTTGTTTCGGCTGTACAATATTGAATTAGTTTATTGACATGTTCAAGTACCTGTTAAAAAGGAAAACATAGTTAAACAACTTTAAGATCAACCTGCACTTGAGTACCAAACAATTACATGTTGAATTCTTTTAACCTTTCACATTTCGATTTTTTTCTGGAAGTTATCTATTCGGTATCAATTTTCTTTGATACCGAAGTACTGGAAAGCCTTCGAATTTGAAATTGGGCTTACGGATGTTGGATATAGTACAAAATGAAGTGCCAATCTTTACCGGTTTACAGCCTCGAGGTGAAAAACAAAGGGAGCATTAAAATTTCAGAAACAGCTTTTCAAATGCGGTATATGAGAAACAGCTTTTCAAATGCGGAATATGATAAACAGCTTTTCAAATGCGGAATATGAGAAACAGCTTTTCAAATGCGGAATATGAGAACAGCTTTTCAAATGCGGAATATGAGAAACAGCTTTTCAAATGCGGAATATGAGAAACAGCTTTTCAAATGCGGAATATGAGAACAGCTTTTCAAATGCGGAATATGTATACGATCCAGTTGCAACCGTGTTCCATTATCGGGAATTTACTACATCACCTTTACCTAAAACAAAACGTTGATTCTTGAATATTTGCCCATTGAGAAGGAAAATACATTTAGGTAATTACGAATGTGATCACCAGAGACTTATATTTTTTAAAAAATGTTTCAATTTCCAATTTACTTACAATATAGAAATTAAAAAAATATATTTAAGATAATAATGCAACTCGAGGCTACAAAAAAATTGATATCTATCATCAAAATAAGTTATGAAAAAACAGCCAGTGGTACAGCCTTACAAAGGAATGATGACAACGGACCGAAACTTTCACAAAATTACTCTCATCAACTAAACCACACGCTATTGCAGACCCAACCAGTGCTGTTACCATGACGCTTTTAATTTTGGAATGTGACTCACAACTACTACAGCATCTAGCTGCGAGACTGCGTTGTGCGATCGTTACGTAAAATGTCTAACCTTGTTTCATATCACTTCTTTGAAAGGCCGAACTATTCTCAATTTGGCGCCCCTCTTACGAATATTTGTTTTTGATATGACCGTCGGCCACTAGCGATAAGCACAGCACACATTTGGCTACCTTTATGCAACAATCTCCCAGCGCATTCTCACGGGTTGAAACTACGTGGTAATCAAAATTTCCAACTTGGCGCCTATTTTGGCTCTGCCGACTCGTAACGAAACAATGACAGTGAAGAAGCGACTAGTATTACTTCTTCCGAAGTAATTATTTTATTGTCTTGGATTGAAACGATTGTACGTACTTAACCGAACTTCGTCCAGGTGGAGTTGTTACCATGCCAACGTCGTTCTGGCCTGCATTGTGACTACCAGTTTCCAACTGCAAGACGGTGTTGCAAAATTGTAACCATTACCTTCGTGAAAGTCAAGCACAACGGAAAGCTGTCTTTAGTCCACGACAAAAATGTGTCAATAATACTCACAACGTCAGCACACCTAGCATCGGGAGACTTCATTTCGAAAGAGAGAAATCAGCCAAGTTAATTGGCATGGTACCTACATAGATTAGAAAGTTAACTAGATATGCCATCTCACTTCTTCCCGTCCTACGCGGACCTCTAGCAGTAGTTGCGGCTACTAATACCTTTGCAGATGCTTTTGCCTTCGAAGCAGCACGAAAGTAAAGCATTAGCAGAGGTATTAGTAGCCGCAACTACCGCCAGAGGTCCGCATAGGACGGGAAGAAGTGAGATGGCATATCTAGTTAACTTTCTAATCTATGGTACCTATCATGTGTTTCCTTACATACCCTCTACGATTGAAATGCTACCTTAAATCGCCTGTTAACAGCCCTGGTAAATCTACGGCCCCGCCCCCCCTAAAATTTAAGGTCAGAAATCGTGAAATTACCTAGTTACAGCACTATAGGTTAACTCACGATTTCTGACCTTAAAGCATTTTAACTCGTAATTTTTCTGCTAGAAACTGACGAATAGTTGCATACATTCAAGGAAATCAATGTTTCGTCCCCTTAAATCGTATTTTTTCCGCACCAAAATTAACTAAAAGCTTCATGCATGAAGCAAACTAAATGAACTAGTGATCTAATAAACTAAATTTCTGAACAAATGAGAATAAATGCATTGCATTAATGCTAGACAGAACCCACATCGACGTACGTGAATGATCACATAAACGCCTAATTTTCCGCGATGAAGTTAGGCTTAATTACCTTTCCTGGACAGAAGTAAAATTCGAATTATAGCTTTGTTATGGCCCAACCCCATGTTTTATCGAATTAATTGCAACAGCCATGGGCGTTTAAAGGCCGGTTGCCACCATATTAACATCTGCGGCATCTAGCCCTATCGAGTTCTCTCTCGCAGCAAGCAAACGAATGCACAAAGCAAAACTTTTGAACGCTAAAAAAAAGCCACGTGACTCCTTAATTATTGAGTAAAAATTTGGTACGCCCTCGTGCACCTGGAAACAAGCTGTAAAGATTAACAATATTAGTGTCTCTAGATGGCGCCACGAGATTATATTTTTCCGCAACGCCATCTAGTGACATTAGTATCGTTAATCTTTATAGCTTGCTTCCAGGTGCACGAGAGCGTATCAAATTTTTACACAATAATTCAGAAGGAACGTGGCTTGTTTGTTGCGTTTAAAGATATTTCTTTGTGCATTCCTTTGCTTGTTGCGAGCAAGCGCTAGAGAAAACTATATAGCGCTCGATGACGCTTGGTGCTCCATACTTTCACTTGGTGGCAATCCATCTTTAATAGGCGATTTACAGTATTGTATTTTTAATCTAAGATAAATCCGTCTGCGTCTGGGGATGGAACGATCATATCACCCTTTGACGTTCTTTTTCTTTTTTTCCTTTTTTCTTAGAAGAGTCCACGTCGCTCATGTCACCAAGATTTAGCTATTTGTACCGGCCCCGACTAATGTCCCCTCCGATAACTCCTGAAGAACAGATCCACATTTGATAATTAATCAAAATTGGGGACTTGCTGTTGAAAATGAGCTAAGTTTAACAATCTATCGCTTTTATTCCAAATATCTGTTCTGTTTGCAGTATTTTGGCAGTTATGAAGATTATCTTCGTTTGTTCCACGAGGATCTCAAATTAAACAAAGTACATATCCGTTATGTACGCTTTATTTATGTCCACTATAATTGTTTTCCCGTCGTTTTTCAGATGTTGGTTATGTTGTTTCTGATGTTGTCTAGCGTTCCTACTCTTATGATAGGTTATTTTATGCCAGTAGCCTTGGACCAAAATTTCTTGAGACAGGGATCACACGGGGAACGAGTTTCATAGCGCCACGACGAAGCGGTGAATCACGTGATCGGAGTGGCCAATAGTGTTCCTTAACATTTTAGGGCCCTAAAATGTCGTGCGGCCCAGGTCGTCGCGGCCAAAAACCACGTCCGTTTTTCATTGAGAATTCTCGATCACGTGGTGAAAAAAGAACACGGAGCAAGTTGGTCGCCCTGTGGTCGCCTGCATGCCGCCCGTTTTTCCAGTGGCCGCTGCGACTGACTGGCCGCAGTGGCCAAGTGCGAGGTGCTACATATACCGTACGTATTCTCGTTGGCCGCAGCGACCTGGTCGCTTAGTTCGTGGGGGCCCTTTAAAAGCACGTATCGCACCACACGACAACATACCTAAGGCTTATATGCCGGACATACATGCAGCCACTCCAATAATTAAAACCCTACTGCTGGTTGGCTGGCTGTGTCAGTTTCAGTTGTCACCCTGCGAAACGTGACCATCTAACTGTTCCAAATGTTATTGCACGTTGTATATTGTCTGTTGTAAACTGTTTCGCGTAAATTGTGCATTGTCAGTTCATTTTTTCTTAAGCAGGGCCGTGACCGGCTCCTAATAAAATATATATACAGGCATAACTTATTCGTTCGATCTGGAGGATTCTTCCTAGTAGACGTGGATCCGCACTCTAAAATTTAATATTAAACTTACGCAATATCAGACGCAAACATGACGTCAGCTGTACATTCTGCGTGCATAATATAGCAGGGTTTTAAATATTTACGGCGCTGCAAATAGCTGCTCTGCATTTACCTCGTTTCTGACGTACGTTCAAAATATAAAATTGCCTTCGTGAACAGCAGCGTCTTAGATGCAGCAATGACGTCATCCGCGTTACGAATATCTACGCAGTTGTTCTTAATTTATAAGTCCGAGACGTTGACGTTGTTTCCGTCGTCTAATTAAAAGCTTACCACGCGAAAATTTATGACGTATTTAGAGACATTCGAAAAGCCGAAATTATGAAAACATCACAGAAAATGGAAACGCGTGTAGTCGTTTTACGTAAAAACCGCTGGCGCCATCAGTGGGCGTTTTGCTAAGCTGAATTGTGAACGTATCTCCCGTGGCTTGCAGTGGTCGAACGGGCCAGGCAACATTGAAATGAGGAATCTGAAACCCTAATTAATACTAATCCAGATTAATTGCGGGCTTAAGCGGGCTTAGTTGAAGATCGCTGGAAACGATTTCTCTTCTTATAATTTCACTTTTTCCTCCCCTAGTAATCGATTTGAAACATACATAAAAAGCTCTCGGGAACAATTCCAGAAAGTCGTCAAAGGGGAAGGAAGGAGGTGCCTGGAAAGAAGTAGTTAAAAAAACCTCTCTAAACAAAAAAGCATCGTAGTCCGGTGGCTGTACATCGAAAACTTTTTAATTTGTGTAGAAGTTGTAGGTGAAAAGCCAACACGTAAGGCATTCGGATTTTTTGGGGGGGGGGGGGGGGG
>JAHWFP010087523.1:31273-51134 GCA_023313725.1 Lithobius niger
GGTTAGGGAACGAGATTCATTCAGGGTAGCAAAATACGATTTTTAAAATTTTGTTTGGGATGTTGTTATTATATTATAGGTTAGGTTAGTTGCCTCGGCTCGTCTATCACTAGACAGCGAACGAATTTCATGCGGTGAACGAATTTTCGTTTATTTTGTTCTGTGATACCTATATGTTATTGTAGATAAGGTGAGATGCCTTCTCTCTTCGTCTCTGCAATGCCAATCTTCATAAGCCGGCACTAGTATTAGTACTTAGGAAATAAATAACAGGACTTGGGGAGCACGTCACAAGGTCGTCTGGGTGAGCGGTTGTATAGATGTAGCTACTTGGCTCCAGGCCAGTTGATTTAACACTGCTAAAATCTTAGTAACCAGAACAATGATAAGAGGCATTAACTTCCCGGCACGCGCGAGAACAGGCGAGGAGCTGGGAGTAAAGAGGCGCAATTTCCACTTCAGTCGGCCTTGGCTTGAGAAAGAAAATGCCTTCTTCTCTCCAAGGTCATTTCAATGTTACTCCTTGCGAACCTGAAACATGCTTGCTCAAGTGATATTTTTCTCACGTACTATTATAGGTAAAAAAAACTACACGGCGTAGTTTTTAAGGTACGTTTTCAGCAAAAGTAAAAACGGTCACTCGTTTGACAATTGGTCGGGTGGTGTCGAGACTAAGTACGAGTGGTGGAACATGGGGTAGAATTGTGTTAGAGACTCCTCCTTTATGCCACTCCTGAAACAGGGCTCCACCACAGCACCGGCTGGATCTTGGATTACAAATAGCATACATGACTGGGTTGGACAATACGGCCACCGAAAACACCACTGATATGCGATCGATTTGTTACGTTGCCGCATTCTGTCAACCGAGGGCGACACCATTCATACAAAAATGCCAACGTTCTTATACCCTTGCAACATTTCCTGGATAAACGAACGTGTCGCTTTTTTTCCCCCAAGCTCACAGAAATAGCTTAACTATGGCTGAGTGGTAACTTTAAAAACTATTTTAAAATACTTTAATATGCAATAAAAATTTATCGCGCAAATCTACGTAAAATTAAAATTATATTTTGAAAAACGCCACTAGCTAGCTGCCATAGAAGTCGCGACTCTCTGTACGAAAATTCACCGATGCGATTTGCCAATTCCCGAACAAACCTCAAGAAATGGGCCAGTCGTGGCGTCCATTTTGTCTACCCCCTCTGCGAACTTGGGTGAGATGGAAGCTGACTGTTGGCACATTCTTTCGAATTGTGCCGACTTTTTTTTTTTATTTTTAATTTTATGTTGTAGTATGGTGCCTTACATCCTTAAGACCTGTAAGGTTTTAGAACCATGACCCATCTGTTCTGCTGTTTATTTTATAAATTTTATTCCGTTGTTTGACATGTTTTAAACTCTTCACTTGAAAACGGTTCCGATCTAGAAACCGAAACGTCGTGATTTCGTCTTCACCAGCACTTGGTAGCTACTCTGTACATATTTTCACTTACTAAAGTGCCATAACTTTCACTTTCTGCTTTTTCTGCGCCATAAGCACAGATTTAACATGAAACATGGTCGGCCAATCTTTCACACATTTCTAAGCAACATGTATGGTTTCATAACGGAAGAAAACTAATTTGCGAAATGCAAGGCGTGTCGGAGCAAAAGTGACATATTCTAGGTCAAAAATTATTTGTCAAAGGGTGCATTTGGAGGTGCGATTTTTATTAAATATTAAGCTCAGCTCGGCCATCGCAGAGTGAGAGAGACAGAAGTGGAGAAGGAGTACGCAGAGGTTTTTTTTAATTTTTTATTTTCAACTACTGATCGTGCATTAAACAAGGAAAAAAAAACACTAAAAAAATGACACAAACCGAAAACTTGACTTGATATAAAAATAGAAGAGTTTTTTTTAACGTATCAAATTTCGGTTCACCGACACACAAGAATTTTGAAAGTAGACCTGCAACTGACCTAAACTGGGGTATAGTTTCAGAGAGACGATAATGTAACGAATTTCACGATACAGGCCTATGTGATTAGGACGTTTTTCGAAAAAAATCTTAATTCTGAATAGCGGTTTTGACTGGTCTGTTTTTAATCAGATCAGTGGATTTAGATGTTACAAGCAAAAAACTATTTTTTTGGCCGGCATATATAACTTCTACGGAAAGACTTGTGGTTACAAACCTTGAATCGCTGCAGCTGCGAAGAACTTCGTGCGGAATTTTTATCTCACCTTTAAGCCGTCAGTGGCTTCAAGGAAATTGATCTACCTTTGTTAGATTTAGCACCATGCGGCAACCAACACACGTGGCCACCCCTTTAAATTGGATGTACAACCTTCGCATCGCGATTGTAGAAAGAACTTTTTTTCCTTGGGTGTTGTGCCTGTCTGGAACTCCCTTCCAGAAGCTGCAGTTACTGCTCGCAGCCCAAAACATTTTCGGTCAATCATGTCCAAGCATTGCTTTTTTTCTTTTCAGCAAATACGAGATGAAAAACCGAATGGATTAATAGTAAATGAGTATTTTAATTTGTTTTAACTACTTTAAAAACAAAAGCAATTCTTGCTTTCGTAATGTCGTTGTCATGCTACATAGTTGAGAATAAACACGATTTTTCTCCGTGTTGTGTCAAAAGAAGGAATGGAACTGCGAACACTTATATTTAAATATCATTAAGACATTTGCAGTTATACTTTCACTAACTTCCGAACCAGCAAAACACAGCATTCCAGATTCTTAACTAAATCTGTTTGGTAAAGCTGAGCCTTCAACAACAACATCCCCGCAGAATTAGTCAAATATCAACGTTATTCACTTGTTTTCCAACTGCGCCCCCCAATCGTGACGTGTATATGTTGTCAGGACACAGTAATCTCTGTGTCCAACAAATTTTTTCAATTTCAATCGCATTGTTCCTCAGATGCCTCAAAACAGCAAATCTCTTTTAACTGTGAAAACGAAAATGAGGGCTCGCAATGTTCCTGTTTTCGTTGTTTTGATACGATTGATGGTGAAGTTGTCGTTGAATTTTGCTAGGTGACACATTACCGTTTCTTTTAATAACTCGCAAAGGTAATTAAAGCCACAATTTTATCTTCCGCTTCCCCATTTACCTCTTCGTCATACTTTCTAAAAGTTTGTGGAGGACATTAACTGGTGAATGGTTTTTATTCATTTTAATTTCCGGTGAATTTTTGAAAGCTTTTTTTTTATGTGACATCGAGGTTATTTGAAGCACTACCTGGTAACCTGTCTAGGGACGACAATCTATCAAGCCGTCTACCCCTTTACGAGTATTGCAGAAGGTGCCGCGCGCAAGCTATTTCTCAGGTGGCTTTGAGGTAGTAGGCAATGGTCATCATAACATAACAGATGGCGCCACACGTTCTGATTCTGAGCATTGCTGCTCTGAGATGTTGGTACCTCCTTCGCACGCTTACAATATTAATAATGCAGATTATTCGCCGATATCAAATCGACATCTGATCATCACAAAGTCTGACCATCCTGTAAGTGAAATAAACCAACAATCAGTAAAACGAAACTACGGATCTTTTGGCCCATTACTTTCCGAATTTAATCATGTCAAGGCAAAAAGTGGGCGTATGGTGTTTGGAAGCTGTACAGCACCCAACTCCCCGTTGTTGGCCAACCATAGCTCCAGCACTATTTTGTTTACCACTACACCACTTCATATTTCCATGGTTTTCACTCTGGATACTCCTACCGCCGTCAAAGAAAGCATCACAAACATGCTTGCATACAAACTGGCTGATTATGAACTTATCAACAGTATTATTAGCAACATCGACTATAGAAATCCGAATTTGAAGGACTGAATAGTGATCAGCAGTAGGAAATTCTGCATCGCTTTCTCGACGCCGTATGTAACTGTCTTGTGCCTGTCATGAAACCAAGAATAAAAAAAATGCCATCCTAGATATATTCATCAGCTCTTTTCACCTCTGCGAGAAAGAAAAGAAGGGCCTGGAGAAGAGCCAGGTGAAGGCCGACTCCTAGCAATTTCTCTGACTACACCGGTTCCAAAACACGAAGTTAACACCCTTACAAGAGAGGCAAGAACGAATTACGTAGACAGTCTGGCAAACAACGTCAAGAAAAACCCTAACAACGTCTTTAAGTATGCGAAATTGCACTCTGGCAGGTCACAGACAGCCACATCAATCACTGTTGACGGTGTCACACATAGTTGATGAAGCACCCATTTGCAGCGGATTCAACAAGTACTTTCTTTCTGTTTTTCCTACTCGCATCAGTAAAGACCAATTTCACTGGTGGGATGGACGAATGGGCAGCAGAACTCATCATCGTGGCTGAGCGGTGAGAGCTCAGCCTGGTTGCTAGAAGTTTGCGGAGCTGGTCGAACCCCTGGAAAGGGGGATCTTGGCAAAGTCCCCGCCAGGACTGCCGGCCAGGGTAACGTGAGAGGCTACCATGCTCCTTCAGTGGCTATGGGAACTATTCTGGCTAATTTTGGACAATCTTTCGGCCCCTATAATGATCGGAGGTTTCCCAGTTCAAATCTCCGGATTGGCTCTTCACTTTACTAGATATTTCTTCTTCTCAAAAAAGTCTGGAAATGTTCAAAATTAAGCCGGTTCAGCCACACGAGCATTAAATTGCTTCGGCTGACTTAAGGCTCAAAGAAATTTATTAATAAAAAAAAAATCAATGCTGATGTTGTCCTCCAATCCGAGACAGACGCTGCTGGTTCAGATGGCCTTCATCCTTTAATTCTCAGATACTGCTGCAACGGGTTGTCTGTTGTACCCTCACGACCATTTTTCGTTTCTCACTGGCAAATGGTAACTTTCGCGAAACTAGGGAAGACGCCCGCATTGACTGTTCCTATCATAACTTAGTGATAAATTATTCCCCAATTTCACTACTGTCTGTTATTTCTAAGCTTTTTGAGAGAATTGCCATTGACTTCATCGTTGATTTCTGCAAGAAATAAAATGTCTGGTGCAAGGAACAACATGGTTTCGCTACTGGCAAATCATGCCTAACAAACTTACTAACTGCTGTTAATGGCCGAGGCAAACTTCTTAACGACGGCATTCCTGTTGATGTTACCTTTTTTGACCTAAGGAAAGCTTTTGATTTTGTTGACCACGCCATCCTGCTTAGTTTATCAGAAAAGGTGAGTTTACCCCAAGGAGTAATTCAATGGATTGGTAGCTACCTAAGTGACAGAAGACAAACAGTGGTACTAAGAGACACTTACTTCACCTAGCTTTATGTGGCCTCAGGCGTGTCACAAGGCTGAGTTCTGGGACCAATCTTGTTCCTTCTAGTTATCAACGATTGCCCAATAGTTGTCGATTCTGATCCATCCTCTTTGCTGATGATCTGAAGCTATACTATCCTATACTCAGCGAAGAGGATACCAAAGTTTTCCAAGAAGACCTCCATAAAATTCATGACTAGGCTACTAATCGTGGCTTTCAATTTGGCTCCCAGAAGTGTGTTACTATGAATCTCGATCATGCCCATTCTCAATACGTTTTCGGGAACTCTGCAATGGAATCCGTCACTCAGAAGCGTGACTTGGGTATTATCATTGACAAAAAGTTAACCTTCAGGCGCCAAGTTGATGCTATCATTAACAGATCACGTAGGATATGTACTCTCCGGATTTACATAACTGATTCAGTGACTTCACCTATCATTTAATTCCTTTACATTACTTTAGAGCGCCCACCTCTGGATTTTTGTATCCAAGTTTTGGAGGCCCTACTACCATGTCTACATTAACCGCCTCGAGTGTGTTCAACGATAGTTCACCAAAACGTGCCCAGAAATTAAAGACATGATAGATCTCTTCATTCTTAAAGATCGTTGCAACTTCGGTGACATGATCCTTGTGTACCAGCTCCTCAATCAACTTCTGGATATTGACTACGGAATCTTTCTTGACCTTTCTCAGTTGACACACACCCGTGACCGCTGCTACGAAACTGTAGGGTGAAACATCACAAAATAACGCCAGACACTTCTTTTTCAGTGACTGAATTGTAGTGTCTTGGAACACCTTGCCACTGCGAGTGCTGACTGTACCTTCCCTTTCAAATGTATGATTTTCGCCGTGGGCTTGTTTTCCCCTTTCAAGCTTCAAGGCTCGCTTTGACTGCATATAATGACTGGGGTTGTCTTTTTTTTTTGGGGGGGGTGGGGGGGTGGGACGGGTTGGTTTATGAGTATACTTGAGCCGTTTCTTTTTTGTGTGTGTATTGTAGCATATTGTAACAAAACATTTACTTAATTTTCTAGTTGACTTGGTTGCACTTTTGGAACAGCAAAGTTTAATTAACAGCAGTAATGCTCAAGAGAAAACCCTTCAAAACCAGTGCCTGAAAGAATCCTGCAAGAGAATTCGTAATATTTACGAATGCTGAAGGAAAAGGTACAACCAATTCAAGTAAAATTATAAAAATTGTCGTTTTTTTTTAAAATTTGAATGTGAAGTGCAGGTTGGTGATCAAAGCCGTAAACATGGTATGATTCTGGGTGCATAAGACAGATCAGCAAGGATGTGCACGAGGGGAATGCGAATATTTGAAGACAATTTTATAAACACTGTCTACATGTTCTTAATTTTCTTAACTTTTGTATGTTCACAAAATGAAACAATAAAATTAAACATAAATGTATGATTGTGATTAGGCGCATGTGCCTGTGAATTCTAAGTAAGAATTGGCTTCACTGTGGTCTTTGTTTGCAATTTGTTTTTTCTTTATTTCTGCATTCCCCTTTTTCTTCTAGCATATAGTGTAGACAAAATATTGTTCTCACATTATTTGTGTGCTTTTAATTTTGGATATCCAATGCAGTAATCTTTTAAATATTTTAGTTCTTTGTGTGACTTTTGGTATTTTTAAAGCTGGGTTTAAATCCTCCGCATAATTCCAAAGGTTACACAGTCTATATTAAGGGTTTACTGAAATCATAATTCTATGTAAACGGTTTTACTCTTGTGCGTATTGTTTTATTGACCTAAGGAACACAACTTTTCGTATGCTATAAAAATGAAAACGAAAAACGAAAATGTATTCTTACCCTAACTAAATCCGTGAGAAGAGACAACTTGAAAGCCCAATCCAACTTGATGTCTTCACTGGCAATAATATCCTGCAAAAAAAGAAATAATAATGCTTACAATAATAATAATAATAAACGCATTCAGCTTTCCGTGGAGGTCTAGAGACAGATCCGCTGCACTGCAGAAACACCTGTGTTAAGTATAAGAGGCAACTACTGTGTGTATCTTAGAATTACTAAGTGTGTGATCATCAATGATCCTGCATACGTAGTAACATTGCATATGTTTCTAAAACTACGACAAAGGTGGTTTTGTAAATAAATAAGTATGCATGTAAGATTGTAAGTGCCATATCCCACAGGGTCGATGGCATCAAATACGAAATGCACGTTTCCAGTTAAAATCCTATGTCTTTTAATATATTTTTTCTTAGCCAATGTCAGCGAACCACAAGAAAACAAATAACTGTCTTGCATGTCATTATTAGCTCTTTCGCATCATACGATGATTTTTTAGACGTTTTTTTTCCCTATGGTCTTATACAACGTACTATGGTTGATCGTGTAATTCGATTCGGCTGGATAACTACTCTGACCACTTGGCTTTGCTTGCTTAGTTTGTTTGGAGTCACCAAGGACCCCTCACAAAGTTCGCAGTGTGCCTTTGAACTTCTGTAATTTTTCTGTGTGCTTGGCGCCATGCTACCTTTTGATGGGAATGACGTGAAAGAGTTAGCTTTAAAATCTGACTTTGGCTTGAAAAAATTGTGTTTTTAGCATGCAGTAGAGGTATTCTATAATGGCGAGCAGTCTTGAAGATCGCTGAGGTGATTAGTAATTGTGTAGAAGGAAGGACAGTTGCAGGACGAGCGGCTATCAAACACTGATGTCAATCCGTGGAGAACATTGTGGTTGATCGACCCTAGTTGTGCGTGGTAAACTACTAAATAAGGGTACATTTTAACAAAGTAAATGTGGCAAAATTTTCTATCAACGGGTGTAAATAAAATCTCACTTTCTAGTAGATACTAGTTAGTATAAAGAAAGATACAGCAAAGAAAAAAAATATGGTTTTCCCAGTAGCTTAAAAAGAACTTCGTTAGGAACGAGGACTGTTGGGCCAAGTAAGACTTTGTACCAGTGTATGACACATCACAGAGACAGACCTTATTACAGTTTTGTACTACAAAATACATTCATCTTATAAGAAAATAAAAAGGCGTAATTTTCGTGTGAGAGGGTTCAGTGGGTAAATGCGTATGTTTGTCGGCTTTACGACCTAATACTGTTTCGAGTTTAGGCAAGGGGTTAATTTTTGTCAACATGTTGGCTGCAAATTAATGGAGAGATGTAAACTCTTGAATTTGTCACGTGCTAGAGTTCAATGAGACAGTTTTTTACTTGTTGTGCTTCAGATTCGTATACTTGAATAAAAAGCACTATTATTATTATTATTATTATTATTAATATATGAAAAATATTATATATTATATATTATATATATATATTATGAAAATCAATACAACATTGAAATGGTACATAATAAAAAATAATTATTATGAAAATGAATGTAAAATAAAGTTAAATAGAAGCACAAGAGAAAACCAAAAGTGGCTAAAGAACCAAAATGGCGAAATTCATATGGAAAAAGAAATACGAGTTATGTGATACCTTTAGAATTTAATACAATTCCAAGTGAATTACGAAATATAAAACAACACAGAGAAATGCAGAGTAAAGTCAAAAAATGGTTACTTGAATTTCAAAAATTAAAGTTAATAAATTAACAAGACTAACATTAACTATAAATTAGTGTAGAGGTAATAGTTTATGTATTTCATAGCTGTGTACGTATGTAAATAAGTATTGAACTCACTAGTTATAGTAAAAAAAAACTTGTATACATTGTAACAAATAATAAATATAATAACAACCCATTGAAATATGAAAATATGTAGTTTGCTTGCACATACAAGCCTTAGAGACTTCGTGCCAGTGCTCGTACCTGTAACAATGTACTTGTACTTCAATAAAGCAATATTAATATTATTATTATTATGTTTTCGTTTATGTGCCTGTAGTACTTCAAACTTTCGTAGCAAACCAATATTCCTTCGTTCAGAGTTGAACTGAACCTTAAAAACCACTTAAGCAAGAAACCTAGAAAAATACCCTCATTGGTTTCGAAAAACAGAACGTGGAAGAGAACAGAACAAGGTTTTGACATGGCTTGTGTTCGGCTGTTGCGTTTTCACTTACATACACATAGCATTTCAAACTTTCGTACATTCCTTCATGCAGTTTTAAATTTAGCCATCAATACTATGTAAATTACCTACAAATATACATAAATATCAACAATGGTTTAAAACGGAAGAAGAATGAAAGAAGAAGAAGTAAAGTTAGAAATCATTTCTCATATAGGGTATGGCGTCTTCTCGGCGCCAGTTTTATTGCATGACTACTGTCTATTAACATAAAAGAAGTAGCAACTATTAACGCGTACCGAGACTGCTTCTTACGAACTGTGAACTGTACGTTCTGTGCTAGGTCAGATACTAATTGTGCAATAAACATGTAAAAAGAATATAATCATAAAATACCACTTGCACACTTCACCCAAAATTACAAATTCTTGGATCAGACAAGTTTGAAAACACCCAAAATTAAATTCTGTGCCAAAATTAAACTCCGCGCTAATACAAAGTAAATCAGCAGCCGTCTGTTGCACAGAAGACAGACCATAACGAAAATGTGTGCCGCATTCATCAACGTGGACGCATAACTACATTTTAAAGCAAACCATTCAGGTGTGAAAGCGCTGACGATTTCCTACTGCCTCATATTCGGTGCGTCGATCGAACGGGGAAGAGTCGCCACAGAGCAATCGATTAAAGAAGCCTGTCATTTCTAATATTGAATTTTCCAAGCGGCTCGATACGAATTTGTGATGGGAATATCTGAAAGGCTTTGACGGGACGGAGGAGGTGAATAGCGATGAACATAGTGGTGCTCGAAATTTGGCGAAGCATGGGAGCACTTGGATGATGGCCAATGGTGAACAGACGCAACGCAGCACGGCCCACTGCCTCCAAAGCTCATAGGACGAAAGAATAACATGATCTAGAGCTAGACTTGATGGGTGACAGACGTGCGCCCTACAAAGTGATATTGTTTTAAAGGTTTCTGTCTTTGTCTTTCGGTGAAACATGTTATGCTTGGTAGTGGACCAGAAGCAGACTTATAATTTCGGTTAAAACTACACCTCTTTCACTGTTTTGGCCGTCTTCCAAGATTCAAAGGCCGTATTATAGCATGTAAGTTTGACTGAACGTAGCAAAACAGACGTTCACAAGAAAGCTAACATTTAGTATAATAGCAAAGTAAAAGTCATTGTTCAGGAACTATTGTTTTTATCTTGGTCGGTCACAGAATATGTATTTATCTTGGTCGGTTGTTCAGAGTGCGGGGGAGGATTAGGGCACTTCACAGTGTTCAGGTTGTGCGTTGGTTCTTAGGTTCACCCAACGCTTAGTAGTAGGCCGCTGTTTGGCGATAATGATGCGAAAAGAATAAGCAAGCACCTTTAAGTCAAGTTTTAAAGTATATCCTGGTGTTGCAGATGATTCAACAAGCAGGCTTACACCGCAAACACTCTTTGGTAGCTTCCTGCATTCTGAATGCTCGCCATTTATTTTTCTCCTAGCCTTTTGCATTCCTACGAAGAAGCGCATTTAACAGCATTTTGCTGTGAGCAAACGTAAATTGCGCACACAAGCAGATGTAATCGAGGGCACGCTACCTGAATAAACCGTAAATCAAAGGGCTCACACCAAGTTTCAATTTTCGTATTCCATGCAGTGAATTTCCGGCAATTCTGGTGGAGGCTTTAGGATATTTATCCTTCCTGCGCAAAGCATGCCCCTCAACAGTTCTGAAAGCACACTGCCCGGGTACCATGTGCGATTGATTTACGGTTTCCTTTAGCTTTGCTTTTATTATTCGTATGCTCATAGCACATAACCCATTTAACGTGATTAGATGAGTGTTACTCGTGTTGAAATGTTGCAAGTTACTGACAATGAAGGGAAGGCATCTAACACGTATCAAGGTAGGCATCTTAAATCACATGAAAAATAGAACACACGGTAATCCTTTTTAACTAACAACTATGACTTTAGTCCTCTACAATCAGGACGAATGAACAGTTTGTTTCGAGGAAGGAGAGAGGTAGCCAGTATGTGTGGTGAAGAACTATTTTGTAAAGTGACTTTTTAGGTCGCCCTATAACCACGCCATGACATGCTAACTGCACACTGCGTTTCACGTTACCCAGCGAGGGCTAGAAGAAGTGAAAAGAAAGGGTGCTGATGTTGCTGCCGTCACAGTGCCGTCGAAGCAGAGTGTGATGCACCGAAAATAACCACCAATATTCAACAGATAATCGCTAGGTCGTCTCATTTCAAAATAATTTTTTAACGTGGGGTTTACCAATGGTTGGTACAGTTCAGTAATGGCTACTGATAATTTGACCTTTCTCCCAGGCTGCAAGAAGGTTTGATCAGTTACAATGGTGGATCCAGAATGAAGTCTTGGAGGAGGCCGCAAGATAATTTTTCTGCGTTTTCATGTATTTTTTTGTCTTAATTTAACTTCGTGTTTACAACAATTTTGGCACTTTTTTGTTGAATTTATTTGCCTTGGAGGGTCGGCCCCACCCTTGGATCCGCCCTTGATCGGTTAAGCATACCACTCTGCCCACACAATGCATTCCGTCGTGGGTTGGTCGAAAGTCTCCTACTTCTTACTTAACTTACACTTTTATTCTACATCAGTATATCAGTGGAATAATTATGGTGTTTAAGCATGTGTGGAAACCATCAACGTCATGGCTGGATTGTTGTACTACATGGTTAAACCACATTTATACCTTATTGGTAGAAATTGGATATCAGCGTTTACTATACGAAGAACCATGACATATCTTCGTGGTAGAGAAACATTCGAAACATTATTATAAGTGCTGTCTTTGCTCTAACTTGCATGTTACCCTGAATGTTTGAACAGCCATGTTGTAACGTGCTTAAACATTGACCCAAATACCGCAGTATTACTATGCTGATCAAAAGTAATTACCTTCTTCGTGAAATCATGGTTTTTACCCAATGTACGATTTAGATAGGGACCATGGTAACTATGGCTGGAACATGGTAATATTGTCTTCACCTTGTTTTAATCACGGTTAAGCTTTGGTCGGGGTTACTGAAGGCACCATCACCTATAGAAAGCAATGTTTAAAACTAGAGTAGTGCGGCCAACATTTCCACTGTCCTATTTTTTACTGGCATGACGCTACTTCATTTGAAGTATAAAAAAATACTGCTACACATTTCGTTTGGATAGTATAAAACTGCATCATAACGTAACCAAAATACATAGCAGAAATTAGGTGGTTATAAATTTGAGCTATTCCGTACTGCTCCTTCGTCCTTCCTACCACTAAGTACCACACCAAAAGAGAGAGATAAAGTAAGACGGGACATGGAGGGAGTTCTGTGAATGGCTCTTAATAAAACCAAGCCCAGCATTGTCAAAATGTTCTGCCCGTCTTTTGTGCCTGCTTTTGTGTACCACACCAATTAGGGAGGATAGATGCAGACATGGGCGTGTTTGCAAGATGGGTCGTCATGGGGCGCTCTTCTCCACGCTCCGATTAACAAACGCAAATTAGATCAGCCTCCCACTTGATGGATAGGACGGCGTTTCCATGAATTAAGCAACTTCTCGGTCGCAACTAATGACGTGAGGGGGGGTCCTCTCGACAGCCTCGTACCAATGCAGAACGGAAACTAACACACAAAGGGGCTTTTAAAGACACTTAAAAACCGTGCTTCCATTTTCTATCTTTTTAAATCTCATCTTCCTAAAAGTAGAAATTGTTGAAGTTGAGAGGTGCGAATACCTATATGTAGCAGGAAAGTGATGAAATAAATGCAAGATGTCGGTTGTGCAGTTCACAGCAGCAGAAGAGAAAACATATAGATTGATGTGCCGACTGTTCCTTTTCCTAACTGTTATGTAGGCAGATATTTTCAGGAAACACTAAGGTGAGACATAGTACCTAGAAACTCGGCAACGTTGAAGTTATAAGTAAGAACGAATGTAACGAATGATTCATTTAGAGTATCTTTTATTATAATTCTTTTTTCATGTGTCACTCACCACTGTTGGTCAGGTGTTGGGCTCCAAACTGGTCTGCTGTCATGCCAAGTTAGGGTTAAGTTTGAAACTGACTAGGGCTAGTTGTTTGGTTTAAGCAGGAGCAACATACAGGAAAGCTCGTAGGTCGTAGGCTCGTAGGTCGACATCATAATATTACTGTATGTTCCATCTCCCGTTCTTAATCGCGACCCTATATGGGGGCAATTGTGGAACGACGTGTCAATAGTTAATAGTCAATACTTAATTGTTGGACGAATAGTCAATAGTTATAGTTCAGATTTGTGAAGTCGAATCCGGTAACAACCATGATTAGAATGCGCACTCTACAGATTATGCAACAAAACACAGTCTTCATTAATCTGTGGGAATGGAAATACCTTATAAGCAGAAAAAATTGACATTTGGTTTTCAGACACCGAAGGACTGAGAGGTGCAGAAAAACTGCAGAAGCCTTCAGAGCAAGAAGTAAAGTCAAAATTCATTAAATAAGCAAAACAAGAAAAGCCATGTAAAGTGTGGTACTAACACAAATGATAATCGACGTGTGCTGTTGGCGTTTGGCTCTGGCATGGCTTATACTTTCCAGCTTATGTAGCACAATTATTAAGCCAAGTAAAATGAGTAACGTAAAATTTATAAATCCATTTGATTTGTATTTACAAGTAAGTATACTCTCACCATAGCATCTGGGGATATGCCTAAACTGGCCTTGTTCATTAGTCTGCCTTGCCGACAGCTGGCTTCGCATACTGACACATTAATAAATATGGTAGTAGGAAGGAGTAGAAAAAAAAAAACTTGTTTGATAGTTTATGGCAAGGAATAACGAAACCAAGGAAAAAGTAGGTCAGGACTTATATAGGAATATGTTGGTGTAATGTTTACTCCAAGTGAAACCCAACTACGCATTGAAATTTTTTGACCGTTTTTAGTTTTGTTTATCAATTAGGTGATGTACTAGAAAAAACACGCACTTTATTCGGATCCCTTCCTTGAACATTTACTCGATAATTTTTGCTGTGAGCATATGTCAGCAGCTTACGCGTTACAACAAGAAATCTCCTCGAGAGCAGTGAGACGACAACGCCGAATGAGAGAGCGTCAGTGACGACTCGGCTAGTCCTCATCATTAAAAACATCAAATTTATTGCTGCTTGATTAATTGGTTGGATGGTTGGGTGCTCGGTTGGGAAAATGTTTGTTCGTCTTCTCCTCTGGAAGTAGAAGCTACACATATGTGAAATGTGTTGGAAGAATGGTAAGAAATCCAGACGTTGGTTAGGCTTATTCTGATTGTCCGAAAATACGTTTATGGCTGCCAAATAAGTGAAATAAAAAAACCCGCAACCCCACAACAATCACCGCAGCATTGTATGACGCCACACAGTGTTGATCAAAATCCATTGTTGTTGACCACAACCTTTTTTCCGTTATTATTGTTGTGGAGGGATGGATCTTTGCTCGGGCAGATGTCCAGGAGTGGTTAACGCTCGTTAAACCCTTTGAAACCCTTTGATCTTTGCTCATTCAATCAGCTCGTCTCCCATACCAACATAAAACATTCTTCCCTTTTGCCTTCTGCCTACAGTGACAGCATGGTGTCACCTAATTTCTATAACAGGCACTGTGAACAACTACTTATTTCCAGTTTGGCGTCCTTTTTCCCCTTGCCTTTTTGCCTAAACTCCGATCGTTTAATTTTTGTGAACAATGTGAACAATGGCTTATTTCCAGCATCGTTATCACATTCTGTTTAATCTCAGCCAATGCTTTGCGACTGGCGTTTGCTGATTTGCATTGTTGCTTAATAACAATGTTTAAAACAATGTAAAACAATGAAACTGATCATTCAGGTCCCCGTAACTCCGGAATGGCGCGATCAATGAAAATAAAGCGCTAAGGTGTAAATTTGCACCATGGTAGCTGTCCAGAAGACCATTCAATAAATATGGGTGCAAACCTGTTTACATTGCCTTTTGGACTTTAAACTCGAAAGACCATTCGCACCATCACACACCAAATATTAACGGAGGAGATGCGGGAAAAAATTCACAAAACTTCGGCTCGGTAGTAATAGAGGTGTGGTTACACACTCCTCCGGACGGGTGCAAAAAACGTGTGGTTTTTTTCTGGCATGTGTATCCATGCTTCATCAAAAGTAAGTTTCTTTATTAACAACTACGGAAGCCCCACCGTATATGGCCTTTTTTACAGTGCATTGTTGTGATTTACCGTTTGCATGAAAATACTGTGACATCACTGCATCTGCCAATTATTTATTGTTGAAGGTCCTTAAAAACGGTTAACAAACGCTCGTTAAAAAACCCTTTGGACCCTATGAACGGTTAACAAAATTAAGCCGCCACCGTCAGCAGTCACCCAAGCTTTCATTAGATTTTGTTCGATCCAGGGTTAAGCTAATTCAAGGCAAGTTTAGACCTCAACTAGATATCCCCACAGCAGAAGACATAGAGGTTGAAAAAAAAATGATGTCATCAGTACTGTGTATCTTTGTTGAAAAGACAGTTCAATTCATTACTTATACAGACAATTCTATTGAAAGACACACAAACAAAAGAATTAAGATTATCGAGATTCCCACTACGGATTTCAATATAATAAAGATCATCGAGGTTCCCACTGCGGATGTCATGCGAATAAAGATTATAGCGATTCCTACTACACACGTCAATAGAAAAGGATTATCGAGATTCCCACTGCGGACACACACACAAACAAACCACACAAAAACTACGATATTAGTTATATAGATTTTGTGCATACTGGCGAACAGACGCTGATTTTCGTTCGCTTCGCTCACTCAATCAGCGCATCTTCCTTACCATTGTAAACCCTTCTTCCCTCTTGCCTTCTTCTGGCCCTCTCGGAAGGGATCTCAGCCTTGTTCCCTCGGATGCTTTTCCAACTCTGCGTCTAAGGTTACACGCTTTTTGGCAAGCCTCGTGGGATGGACAGGACGGCAATAAATTACGAGCTATTAAAGACACTGTTGAGGAATGGCACTCGGCGTGTCGCCGCAGTCGCCGTGAGGAGGTGGTGTTGGCCCGTTTGCGCATTGGTCACACTCGACTTACTCACTGTTTCCTTTTGCGGGGGGTTGACCCTCCTGAATGTTATTGGTGTCGGCGGCCACTTACGGTCCGCCACTTACTTGTTGATTGTCGCCATCTTGCTGGTGTTCGTCGTCGTTTCCATCTTCCGCATGACATTGCGCGTCAGTTGGGCGATAAGTGGGGGGGGATTGAGGCTTAATGGCGCGTCGACAACTTGGTCATTAGCGCCAACCTCAGTCACAGTGCAGTGGTCCGGGTTGCCACTGCACCACACATTACAGAGATGTCATTCAAACCCCTAATCTAAATCTTGTCATACATCTGTACCTCCTGCAAAAATTGAAAAACACCGGACAGGAGGACAGACTTATCGCCCAACTGACGCGCAATGTCATGCGGAAGATGGAAACGACGACGAACACCATCAAGATGGCGACAATCAACAAGTAAGTGCCGGACCGTAAGTGGCCGTCGACACCAAGAACATTCAGGAGGGTCTACCACCCTCAAAAGGAAACAGTGAGTAAGTCGGGTGTGAACAATTCGCAAACGGGCCAACACAACCTCCTCACGGCGACTGCGGCGACACGCCGAGTGCCACTCCTCGACAGTGCCTTTAATGGCCCGTAACTTATTACCGTCCTGTCTGTCCCACAAGGTTTGCCAAAAAGCGTGTAACCTCAGACGCAGAGTTGGAAAGGCATCTGAGGGAACAAGGCCGAGATCCCTACCAAGAGGGCCAGAAAGGGCCCCTTTCGCAGCAGAATCAGCTTGTTCATTCCCTGCTATCCCAACATGGCCCGGGATCCAGCAGAAAAACACGGTTTTCTGCTGGCCAGGCAAGCGGGAAAGCAAAGCTTGGACACGTTGTGTCAAGGGGTTCCGAGGATTGTAATTCGCCAAGGACTCCAGGGCACTCATGGAATCACTAAAGATAATGAAATGCGTGCCCTGAAGGTCAAGGATCCATTCCACCGCCAAACCAAGAGCCAAAAGCTCTGCAGAGAACACAGAATAGCCTGATGGAAGGCGATGGGCAACCGTTACACCCTTACACACACAGGCACACGCCACGCCAACGTCGGACTTCGACCCATCAGTAAACAGGCGCTGATAACCGGCGTACTGAGAACTCAGCCGCCGGAACTCCTGTAAGTACCTTGCAGGTAGAGTGGAACCCTTCGGGAGGGACGCCAGAGCAAAAATGAACCTGCCACCTGGGACAAGCCAAGGGGCAACTGGCATTCTCCCAAGCCTCAAGACGCAGGGCATTTCAAAGGCTATCTCCTGACAGGACTGCTGGAGCCTATCGCGGAAATCACCCTTACCCACCCTGCGTCTACCAACTCGCAAGTCTGGCCCAAAAACCATGGACCAAGCAGGACTGGATTGCACAGCACGCAAACGCACAGCATACTGAATGGCAAGCTGTCGCCGACGAATGGCCAAAGGTGGCTCCGAGGCCTCAGCATAGAGGCTGACCACTGGAGAAGTTCGAAAAGCCCCAGTCGCCACACGCAGGCCACTGTGATGCACAGTGTCCAACATCTGGAGAGTGGAGTCACTAGCCGAATCATAGACCATACACGCATAATCAAGTTTGCTGCGGACAAGGGCTCGGTAGAGGCGCAACATGGCAGCGCGATCGGCACCCCATGAAGTGCCCGACAGGACCCGCAAGATGTTAAGCGCCCGCAAAGCCTTGTCTTTAAGCTGACGTAAGTGTGGAAGCCAAGACAACCTGGAATCGAACACCAGACCCAGGAAACGTGCCTGTGGGACAACAGGAATTTGTGCCTATCCCAAGTACAGGCAAGGATCCGGGTGCAGTGTTCGTTAGCGGCAGAAGTGGATGCACACAGTCTTGTCCGGAGAAAACCGGAAACCATTACTCACCGCCCAGGCCTGGACTTTGTTAATTGCCAGCTGTAGCTGCCGCTCGCAGGTCTGCATGCGAGCTGCCCGAAAGCGCAGGCCGAAGTCATCGACAAACAATGACTGGGGAACAGCAGCTTGCTGAGCAATGGGGTTGATCCCTATAGCAAACAAGACGACACTAAGAACACCTCCTTGAGGCACACCATTCTCCAAGACAAACGGGCGGGAAAGAGTCGCCCCGACACGAACGCGAAAAGAACGGCCTGAGAGGTAAGCAGAAAGCAACAGTGGCATCTGTCCCCTCAAGCCATAGTTATAAAGATTACGGAGAATCCCATAACGCCACGTCGTATCATACGCCTTCTCCAAGTCAAAGAAAACCTGAACCAGATGTTGACGCAGGCGAAAAGCCTCCCTCACATCCGATTCAAGGGCAACCAGATGATCGATGGTTGACCGAAACCGTCGAAAGCCGCACTGGGACGCAGATAAGAATCCCCGTGATTCCAGCACCCAGACCAACCGCTCACCGACCATCCGTTCCATAAGTTTACAGACACAGCTAGTCAGAGCGATTGGGCGATAACTGGAAGGAGCAGTAGGGTCTTTGCCCGGTTTCACAATCGGGATGACCACTGCTGTCCTCCACGCTGCCGGAACAGAGCCTTCCGCCCAGGGCGATAAGTCTGTCCTCCTGTCCGGTGTTTTTCAATTTTTGCAGGAGGTACAGATGTATGACAAGATTTAGATTAGGGGTTTGAATAACATCTCTGTAATGTGTGGTGCAGTGGCAACCCGGACCACTCCACTGTGACTGAGGTTGGCGCTAATGACCAAAGTGTTCAACGGCCAATAAGCCTCAATTCCCCCCCCCCCCTCTTGCCTTCTTGTCTGCACTGACAGTGTGGTGAAACCGAATTTCTATAACAGGCACTGTGAACTGACAGCGTAGTGACACCGAATTTCTGTAATACGTAGTGTGAAAAAACTACTTATTTCCAGTTTGGCATCCTTCTTTCCCCTTAGCTTCTCATGTTTATCGTGTTAAAAGTTAAAGAGAAAAAACATGTCCAAAATGTCTTACCATTGTAAAACCTTCTACCCCCTTAACTTACCTTCTTGCGTGCAATGACAACGTGGTGCCACCGAATTTTTATAGCAGGTACTGTGAACAACAGCTTAATGCGCGCGCGGCGTATCTTGAGTCCTGCAATTATTTTATGAGCGGCTACGTCTTCCTGGAGGAGGAGGCTTTAATCGACGGCCGCCATCGTTTTTGTAACCATCTTGGATATCAGCAAGGCACTCTGCTACTAAAAACGTACAATCGATTATCTGTGTTCCTTCTGTAGTGAACTCAAGATAGGCCGCGGACACTATAGAAAACCTTGCTCCCTCTGCTGATGTAATAAATGTGTGGTTTTGTCTGTCATGTGTATGTCTATGCTGCAAAGTAAGTTTCTTTAATCAAAATTTTGCCCATACTGGCTAACAAACGCGTTGGAAATAAAAATGACTTCCCGTAATTGATACAATACAATTTGTGAACGCAAATAGCTTGCCACGAAATTACGTATCGCAAGGCATTACGTATCCAGGACGTTGTGTAGTTCAGGGCATCCCGGGGCA